>PVHX01028910.1:0-17527 GCA_004024805.1 Geosciurus inauris
AAAAAAAAAAAAAAAAAAAGACCAAACAAATGCTCAAAATGAAGGAAACAATAAACCAAATAAAAAATTCAATAGAAGCTGAGTGTGGTGGTGCACACCTGTCTGAAATCCCAGCACTTTGGGAGGCTAAAATAGGAAAATCTCGAGTTCAAAGCCAGCCTCGGCAAAAGTGAGGCGCAAAGCAACTCAGTGACACTCTGTCTCTACATAAAAAAGCACAAATCCTTGGTACCAAAAAAAAAAAAAAAAAAAAAAAAAAAAAAAAAAAAAAAAAAAAAAAAAGAAGAAAAAAAAGAAAGAAAGAAAGAAAGAAAAAGAAAATATCAATGCTTTGGGGCGTTAAAGAAATACCTTTAGTTTGATTAGGGACACAGCCTTCTTTTGCCACAATCTGGACTTTGTGCTGGATATCTGCAGTCTGCTCTGAGCTTTGGGAGGCTGCCTGTGGACTGTATCTGCTGATTCTTCTGCCTTCTGGCTTTGGGTGGGTACAGCCAATGGTGAGCCTCAACCAGAGAGGGCAAGAGGGCAGAATTCTGCACACTGGTTCCATTATTTTCCACCTGTTTGAGTCCTTAACTGAGGATCAGAATGCCTGTAGATTGACCCTTCCCACAAGCTTTTTGTGTCTCAAGGTTCTGAAAGATACAACTTCCCATCCTTCAAGCCTAGCTGTGGCAACAGAGCCCAAACCCTACTGCGTGCTCTGCCCCCCACCCCATGATTTCCTTGTCTTCTGATAACCTTTTTAAAATTGTGCCTTTCAAAGTAGCACCTTAAATTTCCCAATATGAGTGTGTCATCTATTTCCTGACAGTCCTAAATGATAAGACCTGCTGCTTTTGACACTTACCCTAAAGAATTTGCAAACAAATCAGAAAAAGTTTCTAGCATATCCATGATGTATTTTTCCTAATGTACTGAAAAAATATTTGTTGTTTTCGTGTGTGTGTGTTTCTGTATTGGAAAAGGAACAAAGGAAGGGAAAGGGATTAAAAGGAAAACAGATGGAGAGCCGGGTGTGGTGGCTCACGCTTGTAATCCCAGCACTTTGGGAGGCTGAGACAGGAGAATTGCGAGTTCAAAGCCAGCCTCAGCAATGGCGAGGCGCTAAGCAACTCAGTGAGACCCTGTCTCTACATAAAACACAAAATAGGGCTGGGGATGTGGCTCAGTGGTCGAGTGCCCCTGAGTTCAATCCCCAGTACCAAAAAAAAAAAAAAAAAAAAAAAGGAAGACAGATGAAGATAGAAAACTAAAAAGAAACTAGGAGACAAAAGGAAATTAAGATCATTCAGGTGGGCAGTGGAGTTTAGCAGTTAAGGACTCAATGCTGTGAACTCATATTCTCCATTGAGCCACAGGGCCACTGACTATTGTATGACATTGAAAAAGTTACCTTCTTTTGTCTAGAAGCTGTTGTAAATAATACTTTCTATGTCATAGTAATGTTGTAAGGATTCATGAAAAAAAAAACAATTGTATCTATTCTTGGCAAATTTAGATCTTCAGTAATTGTTATTTATTATTTAATTTCTTTTTTTCTTTTCCCCTAGCATTATTGAGATTATGAAAATAATGTAAATTTTGTTTCTGTATTTTCATTGACATTAGGTTAATTTAGAATTTGAAAGAGTATGAAAACATCCTAGGTGGATGCACATCTGTCATCCCATCAACTCAGGAGGCTGAGACAGGAGGATCACAAGTTCCAGGCTAGCCTCAGCAATGTAGCTAGGCCCTATCTCAAAATAAAACTAAAAAGGGTTGGGGATGTGTCTCCATGGTACAGCACCCCTGGGTTCAATTACTGGTACTCACCTGCAGAAAAAAAAAAAGAAAAAGAAAAAAGGAAGAAAATTTTCTTCACTAATGTTATTTTGGTTTGTTTCTTTTTTTTTTTTTTTGGTACTGGGGATTGAACTCAGGGGCACTCGACCACTGAGCCACATCCCCAGCCCTATTTTGTGTTTTATGTAGAGACAGGGTCTCACTGAGTTGCTTAGCGCCTCGCCATTGCTGAGGCTGGCTTTGAACTCGCGATCCTCCTGTCTCATGGTTTGTTTCTTCATTCATTAATTGAATAAATAAGGGAAAAAACATCCAGGTGTGGAGATATATGCCTGTTATCTCAGTGACTCTAGAGGGGAAGGGAGGTGATCACAGGTTCAAGGCCAGTCGCAAGGCTTTAAGCAATTTAGTAGCTTAGTAACCTGTCTCAAAATAAATAAAAGATGAAAAGGGCCAGAGATGTAGCACAGTGATAAAGCACCCCTGGCTTCATCCCCAGTGCAAAAAAAAAAAAAAAAGGAAAAGGAAAAGAAAAGAAAAGTATGCAGAGGGTATATGTTAATTTTTCAACTTCATGATGATGTGAAAGCAATACACATTCAGTAAAACCCATACTTCACATTTTGAATTTGGCTTTTTTCCCAGGCTAGCAATTTGCAGTATGATACTCTTTTCTGATGCTGAGCACTAACAATGAGCGCAGCTCCCAGTAAGCCATGCAATGTTGCTAAGGGAGGATAGGTCAATAGGTTAGATATACTAAATGCATGTTCAACTTATAATTTTTTTTTTTTTTTTAAACCAGGGATTGGTTTTTGTGTTTTTGTGGAATTTTTTTTTTTTTTTTTTTTTGGTACCAGAGATTGAATTCAGGGGCACTTAGCCACTAAGCCACATCCCCAGTCCTTTTTTGTATTTTATTTAGAGACAAGGTTTCACTGAGTTGCTGAGTGCCTCACTTTTGCTGAGGCTAGCTTTGAATTCTCCATCCTCCTGCCTCAGTCTCCTGAGCCACTGGGATTACAGGTGTGTGCCACCGTGCCCGGCTTCAAAAAAGGAAAAATTTATAATTTGTGTGTGTGTGTATGTGTTGCTGAAGATCAGATTCAGGGACTCACATGTGCTAGGCACAGCTAAAGTACATCACCAGGTCAACTTAAATATTTTCAGTTTGTAAGGAGTTCATCAGGATGTAACCCCATCATGAGTCAAGGATCATTGTATCTGTATACAATATACAAAGATACATATAGGCTTATATGTATTTCAGGATCCAAGATTTACAGAACATATGATACAGAATTTACCTTCGTATGTGCAATGGCTCTCTATAGCATCATTAATGTCATTCCATAGGAATATAGTTGTGGTTATGTATGAGTACTTGGATATTAGTCCTTCCTTCAGTATGAATGCTTATGTGCAAGATACACATTCTTTTTTCTTTTCTTTTGTTCTTTTTTTTGTACCAGAGATTGAACCCAGGGGTGCTTAACCACTCAGCCATATTCCCAATCTTTTTTTTCCCCCCATTTTGATATAGAGTCTCACTAAGTTGCATAGGGCTTCCCTAAATTGCTGAGGCTGACCTTGAACTTGTGATCCTCCCGCCTCAGCCTCCTGAATTGCTGGGATTACAGGCGTGTTCACCATGTCTGGCAACATATACAATATTTTGAAAACTTTGTTGTAGCATTTTAAATTGAATCAAATCAAATACAAAGTGCGTGATGTAGCAGAGAAAATCTTCCAGTAGAAATTTAGGAATAATTAAACTTGATTGAATATTCACCATGGTGGTATGGTGTTCATGTACATTCCTTAAAGACATTTCAAAAATAATGTTTGTGCTCATAAATTTAAAAAAAACTGCCTTCTAAGTGTGAACCATGTAAGCCACCTTTTTGTTGATGAAAAATATTAAATCATTAAAGTGAGCCAACCTTGTAAAAAGGGAATTTTTTATTAAAGAGAGTTTTTTTTTTTTTTTTTTGGTACCAGGGATTGAACTCAGGGCTACTCAACCACTGAGCCACATCACCAGCCCTATTTTTTTTTTTTTTTTAAATTTAGAGACAGGGTCTCACTGAGTTGCTTAGCACTTCGCCATTGCTGAGGCTAGCTTTGAACTTGTGATTCTCCTGTCTCAGCTTCCCAAATTTGAAACAATCATTTGACCCCTTGGTTTACTCAGTTTCAATGCTGTAAATGCCTCTGCTTTGAAATATTTTCAGTATTTTGTTCAGCAAGTTAGCTAAGCCAGTTGGGCTAAGATTCAAAAGCTCAATTCAGTTTGTAATATGTTATACTCACATTTTCTTCATAGATTTCTTCTTCTGTCATCTGATATCCACATTACAAAAAGATAGAAACTCTCACAAATGTTCAACATAAACCATTTTCTGTCAAATCTGTATTTCTAGTTTAAGTTTTGTGATTCATGCTTCAGAATTTTTTTTCTTTTTTGGTACCAGGAATTGAATTTAGGGGCACTCAACCACTGAGCCACATTCCCAGCCCTATATCGTGTTTTATGTAAAGACAGGGTCTCACTGAGTTGCTTAGCGCCTCGCAGTTGCTGAGGCTGGCTTTGAACTCACGATTCTCCTGTCTCAGCCTTCCTAAGTGCTGGGATTACAGAGGTGCACCACCACGCCTGGCATTCAGAAAATTTTGTGATATCATAAAATGTGCATAGTCTGTATGTTCTGGTATTATCTGTCACTGAATTCTGTTTTTGTTTTGGTTTACTTTTCCATCTCCGCCTATGACTTTTCCCCCCCAGTCATTAAAAACAAAAAATGAGCAAGCAAAAACACCTCATTGTAAATTCCTTCAATTGAGAAAGAAGTTCCTTTTGCTAATTATTTTCTGCTATGGCTTTCTTTTTTTTTTAAATATTTTTTTAGTTGTTGATGGACCTTACTTTTATTGATTTATTTATATGTGGTGCTAAGAATTGAACCCAGGGCCTCACACATGCTGGGCAAGTGCTCTGCCACTGAGCCACAACCCTAGCCCCTGTTATAGCTTTTTGATTTAAACTTGAATTAAAGATACTTCAGCAGTTTTTTGAAATCTGTGATAACAGAAGCTAAATGTAAGTTTCATGGCCACAGTTTTATTCACTAATATCTTCTAAGTATACTGCTGGCACACTATAGAAATGTTTTTGTTTTGTTTTGTTTGTTTTTTGTGGTGCTGGAGATGGAACCCAGGGTCTCATGCTAGGTAATTCTATAAGCATTTTTTTTCATTGTAATACTTTTTAGTTGTAATAAATGTACATTATGCACTTCTGTTCTATGGCACCAAAAAGATTCTTTTGTTTTGTAGTGTCAGGAATCAAATCCAGGGCCTCAGATATGCCAAGCAAATGCTCTACCACTGAGTTACATCCCCGGCCCTACCTAGATTGTTTAGAATGAATCAGATTAGTGTGAACATCTCTTCTAGATTTGCTAATGCATTTCATTGATTTCTTTTTTCTTTTTTGATACTGGGGACTGAACTCAGGGGTGCTTAACCACCGAGCCACATCCTTACCCCTTTTTATTTTTTATTTTGAGATGGGATTTGGCTAAATTGCTTACGGCTTTGCTAAATTGCTGAGGCTATCCTCTAACTTTTGATACTCTTGCTTCAGCCTCTCAAATTTCTGGGATTACAGGTGTTTGTTATCACACCCCATTTACTAATGCACTTTATTTTTTTAAAAAATGTTTTCTTAGTTGTTGATGGACCTTTATTATATTTTATTTATACGTGGTGCTAAGAATCAAACCTAGTGCCTCACACATGCTAGGCAAGCACTCTACCACTGAGCTACAACTCCAGCCCCACTAATGCACTTTAGAAGTTTTTCCTAACTAGTGCCATGGCACATGAATGTAATCCAAGTGATTTGGGAGGCTGAGGCAGGAGGATCACAAGTTTGAAGCCAGAATCAGCGACTTAATGAGACCCTCTGTTTCAAAATAAAAAATACAAAGGGCTAGGAATATAGCTCATGTGATAAAGTACCCCTGGGTTCAATCCTCAGTACCAAAATCAATAAATTAATAAAATTCCCTAATTTACTGGGCACAGTGGCACATACTTGTAATTCCAGTCTCAGGAGGCTGAGGCAGGTGAATCAAAAGTTCAAGGACAACGTAAGTAATTTAGCAAGACCTCATCAATTTAGCAGAAACCTTGTCTCAAAATAAAAAGGGCTGGAATGCATTTCAACAGCCACTGGGTTTAATCCCCAGTATCAAAAACAAAGCAAAACAAAAACAAAACAACAATAATAACAACAACAAAAACGAAACAAAACAAAACAAAAAACTTCCCTAATTTTGCAAGTGCATTTGCAAGTATAAATTCAAATTTAAATCTAACTCATTACATTTAAAAAAATTATTTATTTATTTTGGTGCTGGAAATTGAACCCAAAGCCTCGTGCATGCTAAGTGTGTCCTCTACCACTTAGCTACACCCCCAGATCCTCATTACATTTCAAAACTATCTCCAAGAGGTTGCTTTGTATGTTAGTATAAAAATGCTGAAAGAGCATAATTAATTTAAGTTTTTTTAAAGACACTGAAACACTTGAGCCATGTTTATGATCTTCTAAGAAATCTATTTCTGAAACAAAAAAAAGAGAAAAGATAAAAAAAAATCTATTTACCATTTATAAAGTCTGGGATAGTTTTCTTTCTTTAGTATGGTTCAATTAAACTCAACCTGGTAGGAAATTTTGTTTAACAAAAGTTCCTTAGACACGTAGACATAATGTTATTTATTGCTGTACTTGACTGATATCTAACCTGGCATTGTGCTAATTGGCAACAAATAACAGTGTCTATTCCTTTACAGGCTCTTGTACTGCCAAATCATCAAAACCATTTACAACTAGCAGCCTAAGAAGAGCAAGGGTACAACAGCAAACAGGTTGAAAACTACTGAAAACAATTTGGAATTAAAATTTAAATGTCTCCTTTGTGGTCCCTGGGGACCCTATAGTGGGTTTTCATAATGCTTTTTAACCTAAGAGCTTTATGAAGTTTGGAAAACTAGTAGCTGAACTTTAATACATGAAATCCACACCTAAAAAGAGCAGATCATGATTCCACAGAAGTCTAAAAATACTCTCTGATGCCTTAGTACCTTGATTCTATTACAATGTTCTTCTTAGGTTGCCAAATTAAGAATTACTGCTAATGCAGACTAATGTGTAAGGGAGATTTGGTGTCTGTGGTGGTTCCGTTTGTTGATCTATGAACCACAGAAATATTTAATACCTTATGTAAAACTTATCTTATTTCTGCTTCCTTTCTGCTGAATGAGAAAACCTATTTATAGACCACATAACATGAAAAGCATGGCAGAGTTTTCTTTCAGGCAATAAAAAGGTAATGCAAGCCTTCCCTTGTAAAGAAAAACAAATGGCTTGACAAGACTGATTCTGTAACTGTTTAAAAAAGGACCACTTATGAAAACAGATCTTTTAGTCTTCTACTGGGTTAGGGAAATTAGCAACATCTCTTTTTTTTTTTTAATTTTTTTTTAGTTGTTGATGGATCTTTATTCATTTATTATTTATATGTGGTGCTGAGGATCGAACCCAGTGCCTCATGCATGCTAGGCAAGCACTCTACCACTGAGCTACAGCCCCAGCCCCATAGCAACATCTCTTAGTGGTTGTCCATGCCTCACATGGACACAGATTACACAGATGTGTTTCTCTGAGTAATGGAAGCATAAGACTGGAAAGATGTATTCTCATACTGAAGAAATGGTTACTGATATCCACATAGGTGAGAAGATGGAAGAAAGGAAGGATGGAGCCGGGTGCAGTGGCACACGCCTGTAATCCTAGCACTTTGAGAGGCTGAGACAGGAGAATTGCGAGTTCAAAGCCAGCCTCAGCAACGGCGAGGCTCTAAGCAACTCAGTGAAACCCTGTCTCTACATAAAACACAAAATAGTGCTGGGGATGTGGCTCAGGGGTCGAGTGCCCCTGAGTTCAATCTCCAGTACCAAAAAAAAAAAAAAAGGAAGGCTGAAAGGAGGGAGGAAGGGAGCGCATCAAAGAGAGAGAGAGGAAGGGAAACAGGAGAGAAAAAGTAATCAAGGAAAGAAGGAAGGGCCATAGAGAAAAAATGAAATTATGGCATCTGCAGGAAAATGGATGGAACTTGAGACCATTATGATAAGTGAAATAAATCAAACTCAGAAGGTCAAGGGTCATATGTTTTCTCTCATACGAGGAAGCTAGAGAGGAAAAAGGAAAAGAAAGGTGGGGAGGTAGGAATCTCAGGGAAATCAGTAGAAGAAAGGGACTAGGGGATGGGGAAGGGGAGGGAGGAGGGAAGTGCTGGGGAATGATATCGGCCAAATTATACTGTTATATTGTATGCATGTACGAATGTAGAATAACACATCCCATCAGTACAGATGATTATAATGCACCAATAAAAAATGTGGATAGAGAAACAAATTTTTAAAAAAGGCAGGAAGGAACAATGAACTTCACCTGAAGTCATCTTGCATTCTTTAGATTGGTTATCCTGTATATTTGTCTGTTCCATTTTGAGACATGAGACATTTATGAAGGGCATTTTTAAGGCAATATCTATGTATGCAGTGATCTATTTTTCACATAGTGTCTTATTATTATTATTATTTATTATTTTGGTATTGAGGATTGAATTTGTGTACTCGACCACTGAGCCACATTCCAAGCCCTATTTTGTATATTATTTAGGAATAGAGTCTCACTGAGTTGCTTAGTGCCTCACCAGTGCTGAGGCTGGCTTTAAACTTGCCATCCTCTTGTCTCAGCCTCTAGAATTGTGGCCTGTGACACCATACCCCTCAGTTAAATGGAATTGAACTATCAATGCAGTTAGCTGCAGATAACTTAAAACTATGACTTGATGGACTTAAATAATAAAGAAAATGTGTAATTTCACATAGCAAGAATTTTTTCCAAGAGGATTGTCTGGGCAGGTGATGGGCCTCTAACAGAGATTCTGAGAAGCTGGCTTTCATTTCTAGCAGCAGCTAAGGGTGGATCCGGAGCTCTCACTGAAGGCAAGGCCATGTCATGAGAGTTGCAGTTGGAAGAGTCTAGCAGGATGGTCTCCAAAGAATCTGTGAAACCATCTTTAAAAATGACTCAGCTTTACACATCTGCCAAAACCAGAGAGTGCAAAGCCATCTTAAAATAGCATCAGTCAAGGAAGAACTTTCTGCTTCCCTTTTCTCTCCTGCCCTGGGTGCTCCAACAAAGAAGGGTCAGCAACAGCAGCTGAGAATGTGAGAGGAGTGAACAAACATGAAAGAAGCAGCTCACCACATTGTGTTTTGCAAAGTCAGGTGGACTGCCTACAATTATGACCTAACTGGGAAAAGCAGTGAGTGTTTTTTGGGGGGGGCGTCCTGTTTTTAATGAAAGCTGGTGTTGATTAACATCACTGTCTGGGCTTTGGAGTTTCATCTTCTAGACTGTGTAATGTGATTTAAAAAAATTTTTTTAGTTGTTGATTGACCTTTATGTATTCATTTATTTATATGTGGTGCTGAGAATTGAACCCAGTGCCTCCCACATGCAAGGCAAATGCTCTACCACTGAACCACAATCCCAGCCCTGCAATGCGATTTAAAACAGCAATTTAACTTTTTATTTCCTAAGCACAAAGAGGAAAATTAAAGGAGAGGCTAGGTTATTTTCCAAGGACCTCGGAAGAAATTTCTTTATTAAATATGTTTTTCTGAGGGAGAATGGGAAATAATAATCTCTTAAATTTTCTGATTAGGCTCTATTTCTTTTGTGTCTTTAACTGCTCCCTCCCTATTTGCTTCTATGCACAAACACTTAAACATATCCAGTAACCTCTATTCTTAAAAAAAAAAAAAAGTCCTCCTCAGAGCTGGGTATAGTGGTACATGGTTGTAATCCCAGCGATTTGGGAAGCTGAGGCAGGAGGATCAGTAGGTGGAGGTCAGCCTCAACAATTACTGCCTCTAAGCAATTTAGTGAGACCTTGTCTCAAAATAAAAATAAAAAGAGCTGGGGATGTGGTTCTGTGGCAAAGCACCCTGGGTTCAATCCCCAGTACCACCACCACCACCATCACCCTCATCATCTTCATCAGTAAATAAAAACCTCCTCCTCTCCTAGTTCCGATCTAGTTGACCTCTTTCTCCTCCCCCTTGCCTTTTTTTCCCTTTTGATAGCAGATATTCCCCCATTTTTTAATTGGTGCATTATAGTTGTACATATTGAGGAGATTTGTTGTTAGCTTCCCCCCCTTTTGTGGGAGTGGTTCTGGGATCAAACCCAGGGACTTAGGCATACTAGGCAAGTGACATGCCACTGAGCTACACCCTAGCCTCTTCCTCCCCTTTACAGTCAAATTTACAGAAAAAAATGGCTGGGTGTCAGGGGTCTGTCAGGTAGGTTCCAGAGCTCTGAATTCCTGATCTCAGCATCAGGCACATTCTAACACTGCAAATCACAGTGGCCAATATCAATGAATAGCAGCTGGTCTAGGAATGAGCCTGTGGCACATGCAGTGACAATTAGAATACTTACTTGAGATTGCTATTCTGAGTTTGGAAAGACTTCTGGGAAACTTAGTTTCTGGTCCTATTACCACAATGAACACAAGCTGGCTTCAAGGATCCTCTTGTCTCAACTTTCAGAGTAGCTGGGATTACAGGTGTGTGCCACCACATCTGGCTTTTATTATCTTAGCTTTATAGTAAATTTCAAAAGCTGCAGGGGTGAACCTTCAACTTTCTCCTCCTCCTCCTCCTCCTCCTCTTTCTCCTTCTCTTCGTCCTCCTCCTTCTCCTCTACTTTCTCCTCCTCCTCCTTTCTCCTCCTCCTCCTCCTCTTCTTCTTCTTCCCAAGACTTTGCTTATTCTAGGTCACTTGAATTTCCATATTACTTTTAAGATCAGTTTGTCAATTTCTATAAAAACTCCAGCTGAGAATTTGATAGGGATTGTGTTGAATCTAGATTAATTAGCGGAATACTGCCACCCTATAATAATACTGTTTTTCAATCTATGAACATAAGATTTGCTTAGATCATCTTAAATCTCTTTCAATTGTTTTGTAATTTTCAGTATCTATGTTTTAGACTTTTCTTTTTTTTTTTTTTTGGTACTGGGGATTGAACTCAGGGGCATTTGGCCACTGAGCCACATCCCCAGCCCTATTTTGTGTTTTATGTAGAGACAAGATCTCACTGAGTTGCCTAGTGCCTCGCCATTGCTGAGGCTGGCTTTGAACTCGCGATTCTCCTGTCTCAGCCTCCCAAAGTGCTGGGATTACAGGCGCGCGCAACTGCTCCCAGTTTAGACTTTTCTTATTACTTATTTATTTATTTATTTTTGGTACTGGGGATTGAACTCAAGGGCACTCGACCACTGAGCCATATTCCCAGCCCTATTTTGTGTTTTATGTAGAGACAGGGTCTCACTGAGTTGCTTAGCACCTCGCCATTGCTGAGGCCAGTTTTGAACTTGCGATTCTCCTGTCTCAGCCTCCCTAAGTGCTGGGATTACAGGCTTGAGCCACCGCGCCCAGCTGACTTTTCTTATTACATTTATTCTTGAGTATTTTATTCCTTCTGATGTTATTGCAAATAAAATTGTCTTTATTTTTGTTTCAGATTATTCATTGCTAGGATATAGATGCATAATTAAGTATATTTTTAACTTATTATTTTTTTGTACCAGGGATTGAATTTAGGGGCATTTTACCACTGAGCTACATATCTAGCCCTTTCTATTTTTTTAAATTTTTGAGACAGGGTCTTGTTAAATTGCTGAGGCTGGCCTGGAACTTGCAGTCCTCCTGCCTCAGTCTCCCAAGTCACTGAGATTACAGAAGTGTGCCACTGCTCCCATCTCAATTTACTGTACTTTCAATTTACAATGAGTTTATGGGGACATATCCCCATCATAAGTTGAGGAACATCTGTAATGATCTTGTATCTTGCAATTGTGTTGAACTTACTTATCAGTAGTTGTAGATTTTTAGGGGAATCCTTCGGATTTTCTATATACAAAATTATATCATCACTGGGCATGGTGGCTCCTGCCTATAATTCCATGGCTGGGGAGGCTGGGGCAGGAGGGTCCCAACTTCAAAGCCAGCCTCAGCAATTTAGCGAGGTCCTAAGCAACTTAGTGAAATCCTGTCTCAAAATCTCCAAATAAAATTAAAAAGGGCTTGGGGATATGGCTCAGTGGTTGAGGACCCCTGGGTTCAATCCCTTGTAAAAAACAAAAACAAAAAAAGACAATATCATCAAATTCAGGTAGTTTTGCTTCTTTCTTCTCAATCTGGGTAATTCTTTTTCCCCCTTTTTTTCTCCCCTAATTGCTTCTAGTATGATGTTGAATGAAAGTGATAAGAATAGTTATATTGTCACTTTTTATTTATATATTTTTATTTTTTGGTATCCTGTGCACTTAACCACTGAGCCACATCCCTACCCATTTTTATTTTTTTATTTTGAGACAGAGTCTCACTAAGTTGCTGAGGGTGGCTTTGAACTTGAATCCTCCTGTTTCAGCCTTCCGAGTCATTGGGATTACAGGCATATACCACTGTATCCAGCTGTTGCTCTCAATCTTAGGGGAAAGCATCCAGTCTTTCACCACTAAGTTGTCAGCTGTGGGGATTTTTGTAAATGCCATTTTATCTGGTTGAAGATGTCTCCTTCTGTACCTAGTTTGTTACGTGGTTTTATCATGAAAGGGCATTTGATTTTGGCAAATCTTTTTCTGAATCTCTTGAAATAATCATGTGGACTTTATCTTTTATTCAGCATGTATGTATTTTAAGCTTTGATATATAATGCTAAATTACTTTTCAAAAATTGTAACAAATTATATCCTGAAGAGAAATTATAAAACTTTCATTTGCTCATTACCAGCAATAGTTATTACTAAGTACTTGTTAATTTATCAGATGAAAACTGTTCATTGTTTTACTTTTCACCACTGGGCTACATCCCCAGCATTTTTTATTTTTTATTCTTAGACAGGGTCTCACTGAATTGATGACGGCCTTGCTGCATTGCAGAGGCTGGCCTTTAACTTGCAATCCTCCTGCCTCAGCTTTCCAAGTTACTGGGATTGCAAGTGTGTTCCACTGCGTTCCTATCAGGAATTGAATCCAGGGGCACTTAGCCACTGAGCCACCCCTTTTTTATTATTTTATTTTGAGCCTGGGTCTTGCTATGTTGCTTAGGGCCTTGCTAAATTGCTGGGGTTGGCTTTGAACTGGAGATTCTCTTGCTTCAGCCTCCCGAGCTATTAGGATTATAGGCACATGCCACGGCACTTAGCTTAATTTTTTGTTTATAGATATTCATAATTTTTTCTTGTGAATTGCATAATTTCATAATTTCCCCTAAGCCTTGTTTGTATTTTTTTGTTAATTTGTAAAAACGTCTTATAAATTATAGCTATTTATTTCATGTTATTTATGACAATTGTAGATACTGTCTATAAAAAATATTCTGCAGAATACAGGAAATCATTCACTTTGCCTCAGTCATGGTGTCAAAATTACCTTCTTCTTAACATGTTAGTTAATAGCATATAAAACTTAGTAACTTCTTATATTTAGATCTTAAAAAAGTCACATATTTTCCATAACATCTTTGACACATTTAAAATTATATTCTCAGATTCTACTAATGCCTTTTTTTGCTAAAGAACTGATGATAAAGGAACTAAAAATTCTGGGTGTTCAAATTGTCATTATGAGTATGCGCTATAATTTTCTATGTTTGTTTTTGGTCTCTTTAAATTATCTGCTCACTTGTTTTTGCCTACTGAGTAGAACTGCCATTTCTGGGAATGCTTTGGGAGTTTGTGTCTTTCCAGGTTTTAATATTTCATTAGAGTTGTAGAACTTAGCAGCACAAAGTTGTTTATAATATTTCCTTAATATACATTTAAAATCTGTAGAATCTTAAGTTAGTTTACTTCTCTCGTTGCTGACCTTGGTCATTTGTGTTTTCTCATTTTTTTTCTCTGATCACTATGATCATTGACTTGTTGATTTTATTGATCTTTTCACATAATGAGTTTCTGTTTTTATTTATTATTCTTTAATGTTTTTATTTTTTATTTTTTTGGTACCGGGGATTGAACTCAGGGGTACTCAACCACTAAGCCACATTCCCCAGTCCTATTTTGTATTTTATTTAGAGACAGGGTCTCCCTGAGTTGCTTAGTGCCTCACCATTGCTGAGGCTGGCTTTGTACTCATGAGCCGCCTGCTTCAGCCTCCCGAGCTTCTGGGCTTACAGGTGTGCCCCAGCTGCTTCCTATTTTATTGATTACTGTTGTGGTGTTATTTCCTTTATTCTGCTTATTTTGGGTTTTGTTTGATCTTTTTATCCTCTTTTTAAAGATAGAAGCTAAAGCTGGGCACAATGGGGCATGCCTGTGATCCCAGTGGCTAGGTAATCTGAGGCAGGAGGATTGCAGGTTGGAAGCTAGTCTTAGAAATTTAGCGAGGCTGTAAGCTATGTAGTGAGATCCTGTTTCAAAATAAGGAATAAAAAGGGCTAGAGTGGTTCAGTGATTAAACACCCTTGGTTCAATACCTGGTATTATATTTAAAAAAAGGCTAAGCACATAAATTAAAAACCATTCTTTTTAAAAATGTAGATATTGATGTTATAAATACCCTTCTAAGTTTTGCTTATATTGTATTCCACAAATTTTGGCATTTTATATGTATATGATCTCAATTCAAAAACTTTCTAATTTCCCTATTGATGTATTTCACATATTGATTATTTAGAAGTATGGTTCGTTTTAGCTTCCAAGTGTTGAGGGATTTTCCCAGATATTTGTTATTGAAATCTGATATAAAATTATATTTAAGAACATACTTTGTATGATTTCCATTCACTTAAATTTTAAAATTTTGTCTTATGACCCAGGAAATATGGCTAACTTCATCAACATTTTGGGTGCATTGAGGAGAGTATATTTTATTGCTGTCGGGTGGATTGTTCTATAAATGACAATTGGTCAAATTGGTTACTACTGCTGGGTGTTGTGGTGCATGCCTATAATCCCAGCAGCTTGGGAAGCTGAAGCAGGAGGATCACAAATTCAAAGTCAGACTCAGCAATTTAGGGAGGCCCTAAGCAACTTAGTGAGATCCTGTCTCAAAATACAAAATTGAAAGGGGTAGGGATAAAATTATGGCACTTGGAGGTAAATGGATGGAACTGAGGAACATCATGCTAAGTGAAGTAAGCCAATCCCAAAAAACCAAAGGCCGAATGTTCTTTCTGATAAGTGGGTACTGATCCATAATGTGGGAGGGGGCATGGGAAGAATGGAGGAAGTTTGGTCAAAGGGGAGGGAAGAGAAGGGATGGGACATGGGGACAGGAAAGATGGTGGAATGCGATGGACAATGCCCTAGGTTCAGTTATGACTGCACATATGGTGTGACTCTATATTGTGTACAACCAGAGAAGTGAAAAGTTGTGCTCCATTTGTGTACAATGAATCAAAATGCATTCTGCTGTCATGTAAACCTAATTAGAATAAATAAATTTTTAAAAAAGGAAAAATAAAAAGAAAGGGGTAGGGATGTGGCTCAGTGATTAAGTGCCCCTGGTTCAATCCCTGGCACCAAAACAAACAAACAAACAAACAAACAAACAAACAAATAAAGATTGGTTAATACTATTGCTCAAGTCTTTTATGCTTTTGTTTATTTGTTTGTTTTGGTACTGGGGTTGAACCCAGGCACACTTTACCAATAAGCTACATTCCCAGCCCTTTTTAGTTTTTATTTTGAGACAAGGTCTTGCTAAATTGCTGGCCTTAAACTTTCAATCCTTCTGCCTCAGCCTCCCAAACTGGGATTACAATGTGTATACCACCACACATAGCAAGTCTTCTATACCTTTATGAATTTTTATCTCTTTTTCTATCAATTATTGAGAGAGAGAGAATAGAAATCTCTGACTTTTTTTAAAAAATATATATTGTTTAGTTGTTGATGGACTTTTATTTGTGTTTATTTGAATGTGGTGCTGAGAATCGAACCCAGTGCCTCACACATGCTAGGCAAGCACTCTTCCACTGAGCCACAACCCCAGCCCCGAAATCTATGACTTTAATGGTAGGCATCTCTAGATCTCCTTTAAGTTCATTAATTTTTTTTTTTTTTTTTTGGTACTGAGGATTAAACTCAGGGGTACTCAACCACTGAGCCACATCCCCAGCCCTATTTTGTGTTTTATGTAGCGAGAGGGTCTCACTGAGTTGTTTAGCACGCCTCACTGCAGAGGCTGGCTTTGAATTCACGATCCTCCTGTCTCAGCCTTCCAAAGTGCTGGGATTACAGGCATGCGCCACTGCACCCAGTTTAAGTTCATTAATTTTTGCTTCATGTACATTAAAGCTTTATTATTGGATATGCAAATGTTTAGGATAATTATGTCCTCTTAATGAATTGACTCATTTATCATTGTAAAATTACCCTCTCAATCCCTGAAAACATTCTTTTCTCTGAAATCTACTTTGTTTGATATTAATAAAGTCTCTCTAGGTTTTTATTGTAGTTGTTTTGTTTTCTGGTATTGGGGATTGAACCCAGAGATGCTTTACCACTATGCCATATCCTCAGCCCTTTAAAAAGTTTTTTTTTACACAATATTGTCATTTAATTAATTAGTTAATTTTTATGTGGTGCTGAAGATTGAACCCAGTGCCTCAGACATGCTAAGCAAGTGCTCTAGCACTGAGCCACAGCCTGCCACACCAGCCCCACACCTTTTAAAAAAATTTTTGAGACAGGGGCTTGCTAAATTGCCCAGGCTGGTCTCAAATTTGCAATTCTCCTGCCTTAGCCTCTCCATTAGCTAGGAAGACAGGCATGTGCCATTATGCCCAGCTTTTTTCTGTTTTTTTTTTTTTAAACATTTAGCCTATTTGTGAATTTGTATTTAAAGTGAGTTTAGTGTAAGTAGGACACTATTGAGTCTTATTTTATTAAATCCAACAATCTCTGCTTTTTAAATGGTGTCTTTAGATAATCTACAGTTACTTTGAGTATTGAAACATTTGGGTTTAAATAAATCATATTGCTATTCATTTTCTGGTTTTGCTAACATCTTTTTTGCTTACTTGTTTACTTTTTCTATTTTGGATTAATTAAATACTGTTATTCAGTTTTATCTCTGTTGTTGGCTTATTAGCTGTAATTCTTTGATGCTTATTTTTAGTGGTTAATTTTTTTGCTTTGAGATTTATAGTACACATCTTTAACTTACTATGATCTTTTTTTTTTTTTTTTTTTGGTGCTGAAGATTGAACTCAGGGGCACTCAACCATTGAGCCACATCCCCAGACATATTTTGTGTTTTATGTAGAGACAGGTGTGGGGGTCCTCCCAGCCAGGTATCAGTCTCCCCCCTCGGCCAGCGGGGAGGAGGGGATCCCCGGGAGTCCCCCACACGACGGCTGAGAAAGGTAAAGTCGGCCGGCACGCAATTACCACGCCCGAGCCGGAGAGTTCTGTCTTAAGCAGGAACTGATTTATTGAGGAGAGATACAAGCTTATATAGAGGAGGGGGCAGGTGTCTTATTTCTGAGCAAAGAATGTGGAAGCAGGATGCACAGGGACACTTAGATAGGAAAGTGTCCATTGTCCATGGCTTGTCCACGAATACGGAAGCAGAGGT
>PVHX01028911.1:0-17541 GCA_004024805.1 Geosciurus inauris
AAACTTCTTTTGGCAATCATAACTGTGCATTGTCTGTTGCCTACATGAAAGAGTGGTTCTTGCCTCAACTTCTGCCTTCCTTCCATTTTAAAAAAATTTATTTATTTTTAAAATAGAAGAATGCATTTCAAGTTACAGTACACATATGGAGCACAATTTTCCATTTCTGTGGTTGTAAACAAGATAGAGTCACACCATTTGTGTCTTCATACATGTACCTAGGGTAGTGATGTCTATCCAAAGTTCCTCTGTTTCTCCCACCCTCACTCCCTGATGGATCAGCGTCCACTAATCAGAGAAAACATTTGGGATTGGCTTACTTCACTCAGCATGATGTTCTCCTTCCTTCCATTTTGACATGACCAAATTCCTTGATAATTATTTTGTATGATCAGCCTGGATGATGGCTTGTCTGAGGTTTTGCATCTCAAATGAGGATGGACCCTCTTTAGGATCAAAGGCCTATCACTGGGATAAGAAGAGGTAGGACACCCAGAATCTGAAGATGAAGCAAGGGGCAGCGTCTGTTCTTGATGCCCTCTTCTTCTTCCAACAATTTCAAAGGCCTTTTGTGGGCAGAGAAGATTTGTGAAGGTGACTGGAAATAACACGTGACTGAGGAGGCAGTGGTTTCTTACTAACTGACAGTTTTTGGAGACCAAAAAATTTAGTTTTTATTTTTCCTCTTCAGTAACCACAGCTGTCATTGCAGCAGTGTTCCAGGGAGACACTTTGTGAGTTGGCTTTTGTGATTTCTTTTTTTAAGTTTTTGAGATGAGATCCTGTCCAGGTGGGTCATGAACTTGTGGGCTCAAGCAGTCCTCCTGCCTCAGCCTTCTGAGTGTCTGGGACTACAGGTGTGCACCACTGGGCCAGGTTCAAATATTTCTAAACACATAATGCACTCACCAGTTAAGAGGCATAAAAGTGTCTATAGTAAAGCAAGGTTCCCTTCCACTCTTGACTTCAGTTTCCCTGTGTCCTTTCCTGGAGTCAACTTCTGTATAAGATTCTCAGGATCCTTCCAGAGCCAATCTTAGCACAGTGTGTGTGTATGTGTGCGCACGCGCGCGTGTGTGTGTGTGTGTGTGAGAGAGAGAGAGAGAAAGAGAGAGAGAGAGAGAGAGAGAGAAAGATTTCCAACTAAAAAGAAGTTTCTGCTAACTTCACTCCAAGCTATTTTAGTGCTGACACTAACTTGTCACTTAAAACATCTTAGGAAATTATATTGCCTCCCCATCATTGAGCTACTCAGTTTGCAGGGTTGCTGTTATTTTTACCAGTTTTTGGAGCTTTAGAGAATTTCTGATGTGCTTCTTGATGAAAGCATTAGGTTCTGGAATGCCTGCATATACATTTTAATCTATGTAGTGTAACTCATTTTATCTGCCAGAAATTTGAGTTAGAGTTATTAATATTTTTAAAGACAAGAAAAAAAAAACAATAGGGACTTCTTTTTTCCTTTTTCCCTAACTTAAAAAAGATGTATAAAATGTTATAATTCCTAGATTGCTTACCCATAATATAAACCAGGCTATTTTGGCATTTAAATAAAAATGACCCTATTTGTTTAAAAGGACCTTGTTAACATTAAAAACATACTTTACAAAAATCTGCTTTTGTTGTTAAAACTGGTAAGGAAACTTAAAATAGAGATCAGCTTTCCCTGTCAAATTTGTCTCAACCCATTTTCTCAGGGGTTTTGTTTTTTGGATTATGTAGGATTTTGGAAGGCAGTTTAAGTGGAGAGTTTGTGGTTGCCTTTAAGTTAGGAGATTAGATTTCTAAGACTTGCCGCTGACTTTGGGTGCATCAGTTTTCATTTTCCTAAAGTGGGCCAAGTTGAGAATGTTCTTTGCTATGCACAGGAGGGGTGCAGTTCTGGTTTCTCTGTTATCTCCCATGCAAGTGCCTGACAGCCTTATCAGAACACAGCAGCCACCAGCCTCAGAGCTGCCTTCTGTTGCTGAGGCTGAGATTAATTTTCTATTGATGCATAACTGCTTGTGACAACTTATTTATTATGTCATGGTTTGCATAGGTTAGGATTTGGGGCATACTTAGCTGGTCCTTTGTGAGACTGCAATCTAGGTATCAGGCAGGTCTGAGCTCTTCTCTGAGACTCAGAATCCTCTTCTAAGCTCATGTGGTTGTCAGAAGAATTCTGTTCTTGCAGCTGTAGAATAGCTTTCATTTTCGGTGCTAACAGGACAGCACCTCTCTGACTTGGAGACCCGTGTTAGGGACTCACCTATTCATCAGGCCCTCTCAGGATAATCTTTTGATAATTCAAAGTCAAAACTGATTAGGAACCTTAATTACATCCATATGATCTCTTCTCTTTTGCCAGTTAACATGAAATTCATCAAATTCACATGTCATGCTCATATGCAAAATGGGATTATACAAGGTGGATATTTATCAGGGCTTGGAAACAATGACTTTGACTCTTTCTTTATATTTCACTTTAGGCATTGCTTCCTGGCACCTATGGGCACTTGCTGTAGAATCAAGTGTCTCTCTTCATCTCTAGCCACAGTTTTAATTTAGTCTTTGATTTTCTAGTGCTCCCACTAGACTGGCAGTTCTGTAAGGGCAGTGACTGTAATTTTCTCAGCCCTGCTCCCTATGCCTGGCACATGCCGAGTACCCACTGAAGATATGTAAGAAGAAGGAGACTAGAGAAAGACAGGAAGTAAGGGGCCAAATTCCAGTCTTTCTAGTTCATTATGTGTCTTCAGTAGTGTACATTTAATGTGTTATGACTGGCTTACCTAAAAGTTGAGTGAAAATGTTAGGGAGAGAAAAAGAAGGGAAAAGTAGGAATGGAACAGTGACCGAATGTCCATCAGTCAGTCCTGGGCCTTTACACGTTTTTCATTGAATTTTCTAGACAGTAAAAACAAAAATCCTTACAACCACCAATAGCCTGATGCCAGTGGCTATTGTGTATTTTAGTGCTGACTGACTTAGCATTCACCTAAGTGTAATTTTTGATATGTGCCTCATTGTACTATGCAAGTTACTAGATAATATTCTGCAATTATGACTTCAGATTTCCTAGGTACCATCTAACCTGCTCTCTTATAACATTGTATACAATGCACCCATAATTTGGCTTGGGAGTTTCTGCAGGTGCTTTTAAAACAATTCTGTGCCTGCTTATAATGTCCCTACTGTAAAGAGTAAACTGCTCAGCACTTTAAGATTATGTTGCCCCCTTACTGTCTTATATTACATTTCACTGTGGGGATGCTTATTATGGCAAAATGTCTTGGAATCCAAACATTCTCATTTCCTTTTACATTTCTAATAGCATCATTTCATGGAAACTCTCAACCTGAGAAAAGTGAAGCTAGGTGTTCTGGATGAGAAGTTGGAATCATCATCAGAAAACACAGGAAAGGAATGATTTGACGTAAAAGACCCTTCAATCTCTCTAGGTTCTCTTTTAGTTGCTGTGAAATTGAAAGCGTGTCTGTATATGTGACATGTGTCTACTTATGAAGAAGTATGAGTGTCCAGCTAGCTATATTACTTAAAAGTCATTATTAAGCTGTGATGGTAGCATTCTTTCTGGACTTCAATCAAAGAATTGCTCATAATCTTTTCAGAAGTGGGTACGTATTTTTATTTCTTTTAACATCTGATGTTCTAGATCCCCTTTTGGAGAAGAATCTCATTTTAGCTGATGTGTATTTGCTTAGAAATCTGTCTGCTAAACAGGCTGATGTGTAACAGGACTGATATGATAATGAAAGAAAACAAAGCACATTGGTATGTTTGTGAACTTAAGTGTCTTCTTCACTCAGGATGAGCCTGTTTACACCAGAGCCAGCTCCTTATGTTTCCAGGAGTGTGGTGGTTAAAGGCTGGCCATGTTTATCTGCAGATGTGCTTGGGCATCAACCAACTATGGTCGAATACATGAGATAGCTCTCTGACAGCCCAGGAATGTCTGGGCATTCTCAGAACCTGCTCTCTGAGTTTCTGTTATATTGGGCCCTAGGGACTGTGGCATGGCCACTGTGATGAGGCTGTGAATGCAGAAGCAAGGATAACAACTTCCAAGCTCCAGAGGCAAGGCCACACTGAGGTCCTAAGTGCAAAAGCCAGGGTCATGCTTTCTTATTTTTAGGCATTTAGACAAGGCCTTCTGGACCTTGTGACCTGTGAATTGTACAATAAAAATTCTCAGTTATTCAAAGGATGAAATGAAAGGGGAAAGGACTTGGAATTAGATGTAGAATTAATTTCTGACTCTAGCTACCACTTCTAGTTACCTGACCTTTGCCAAGCCACTTATTTCTAAACCCTGGTGTCCTCTTCTCTAAAATATAGAGGCTAGACTAGATTCATGGATCTTAAACCTACTTTTATGCCAGAATTGCCAGAGCTGCTTGAAAATATTCAGATACTTGAGCCCTACTCCGGACCGTGTGGATCATAATCTTCAATGAGTAGGCCCAGGCAGTTGCTTTGCTTTTATTGTGGCAAAATACACAACACAAAACTGACCATTTTAACACTTTTACGTGTACAATTCAGTGGTATTAAGCACACTTATGAATGTGATGCGCCTGTGACTATTTTTTTTTTTTTTTTTTTGGCATCAGGGATTGAACTCAGGGGCACTCAACCACTCAACCACTCAGCCACATCCTCAGCCGTATTTTGTGTTTTATGTAGAGACAGGGTATCACTGAGTTGCTTAGCGCCTCACCATCGCTGAGGTTGGCTTTGAACTCACGATTCTCCTGTCTCAGCCTCCCAAAGTGCTGGGATTACAGGTGTGCACCACCGTGCCCAGCTCTGTTACTATTTTTTTTCGAGAACTTTTTCTTAATCCCAAGTTGAAACTGTATTCATTCAATGGTAACTCCCTCCAGCCACTGCCTTTTCCCCTTAGAGAGCCAGTTATTAAACATTAGCAGCACACCACTAATGATGTGCAGGGTATTTGGTATTTTTCTTCTTTTGAACAAATGTCATTCTGTCCATTTTCTGGTAACCTCTATTCTACTTTTTGTTTTGATGCATTTGTCTATTCTAGGTACCACATGTAAGAGGAGTCATGAAATATTTGTCTTTTTGTTTCTGGCTTATTTTAGCAAGATGTTTTCAAGTTTTTTCCATGTGGCATTTATCATAATTGTGTTCCCTAAAAGACTGAATCATAGTCTATTGTATGAATATAGCATATTTTGTTGATCCATCCATGCACTGATAGACATTTGGGTAGTTTTCATTGGGCACCTGTATTCTTAATTAATCCTGGAACGCTTGTTTTCCTGGTTATGTGTTTTTGTATACCAGAATTAGGAGAAGGAGGACCAGATATACTGTAATAACTGATAAGATGTGACTGCTGTTCTTATGTAATTTTATCTAGATATATGGGATAAATAGCAGGGCCTCTGATGCTAATAAAATACCCTGAACTCTAGCCAGATGTTCATGTTCTTCTGTTAGGAGGGTGAAAGGTTTTACAGCGACAATCACATCTAATTTAAAAATAAATACAAGTAGAGTATCCCTTATCCAAAATGTTTGGAACCAGAGGTGTGTCAGATTTTGGATTTTTTTCCTTCAGATTTTAGAATTTTTGAATATATATGAGATATATCAGGGATGGTACCCAAATATAAACAAAAAAATTCATTTAGATTTTATATATGCCCTATACACAGCCTGAAGGTAAATTTATACAGTGTTTTAAATGACTTTGTGCATGAAACAAGGTTTTGTGGTATGGAATTTTCTTCTTGTGGTACCATGTTGGTGCTCAAAAAGTTTTAGTTTTCAAATTTTTGGAGTAGGGGTGTTCAATCTGTGGTTCTTCTGTATGTTGATATGCTAGAGTGCTTGTCTTCCCAACTCTGTGCTCACTGACAACACGTTAATAGTTTGAAATCAACCGTGGTGGGAATATTTGTACATTGAGATTAGAAAATGTAAAATCAGTGCTTTTTCTCCTTAGAGAGCCGGTTGTTAAACATTAGCAATACACCACTAACTACATGCCAGGTGTTTGGTATTTTTCTTCATTTCAACAAATTCAACTAACAAAATAAATATAATTTAAGATGAAAAGCCTTTGTTGATAAGCTAAAATCCAAAAATCAATGGTTCCTCTCAGATTCAGGAAACCCGAAACTGAAGGTCCAGCGCCTCCTTCCACCTGGGTTTGGGTGCTGAGTGGGCTGCGTGTGCCATGTGGAGATTTGTTCCTCTTTCTCTCCCAGTTTCATCACATGAGTCAGAAACTGCTTTCCTTGCCAGACATTTGTCAGTCTCTATTAGGCTTATTTCCATAGGTTAAATAAGGTATTTGTCAATTTTGTCCTGTTTCTAGAATGGGTACATTTCCCCTGTCCATCTGTGTTTCAAATATATCAAAGATCCCTCTCTGATTTTGTGGCATGAGACTAGAGGGGTGCCACACAGCTTGCCTCAGACTGTGCAGGTATGTTGACCTGTTTAATCAGAGGCCTATTCTGCTGGCCACACAGTTCTGACATCATCTCAAGCAAAGGAGGCTTAGCTCAAACTTGCGAGAGAAACAAGCCAGGTAAAGGGGTGGCAGGGGCTGGGGTTGTGGCTCAGTGGTAGAGCGCTTGCCTAGCATGCGTGAGGCACTGGGTTCAATCCTCAGCACCACATAAAAGTAAAAAAATAAAGATATTGTGTCCATCTATAACTAAAAAAATATTTTAAAAAAAGGAGGTGGCAGATAAGAGGATGAAGATGGGTTTGTAGGCATCTGCATTTTTATAGCCTTTAGGGATGCCCTTAAGTCCTTAGATTGCTCCTTGACAAATGCCTCCCAATATAGGTCAGGACCTGGCAGACAGAGGCCAGTTTCATCCTGCAGTGGGAGAAGCTCCTGAATGATGTTTGGATCAAGCCTGATCTCCCATATAAATAATTTTTAAAAAAAGGTATGAAAAGGGGTGGTCCCAACTGGGGTATTCTGCAGACATAAATGAGCTTATTCCAAAATTTACATAAAAAAGCCAAGGACCTAGAATAGCTGGAACAATTCTGCAAAAAAGAGAACAAAATAGGAAGAATATGTATACCTATAGTTACAGTAGTGAAGGGTATAGTATAGGCAGAAGGATAGATACTTAAATCAATAAAACAGAAGGGAGAACCCAGAAGTACACTCACAAAAATATACCCAACTGACTCTTAGCAAATGTGCCAAAGCAATTCAGTAGGAGAGGCTAGCTTTTTCAATACATTCTGCTGAAGCTATAAGATATCCATAGACAAAATAAACCTGGCCTATGTCTTATATATCATATAGATATCAAGTCAAAATTAATCACAGACTTAAATGTGAAATGTAAACAAAAATCTAGAGAAAGCATGTTGGAGAAAATATTTGGGACCGAAGGTTGAGCAAAACATTTTCAAACTTGACACAAAACCATAAGAGGAAAAATTAGTAACTTGGATATCATCAATATAACACACATTTGCTCTATGGGAAACTTTGTGACTAGAACAAAAATATCTAATTAGAAAAAATCTAATTAATCTAATTAGAAAATGGGCAAAAGATATAACTAGACGTTTTATCAAAGAGTATGTACAGTTGGCAATTAATCACATGAAAAGAGGCTCAACATCATTAGCTATTAGGAAAATGCAAATCAAAACCACTATGAAATAACACTATTTACCCACCAAAATGGCCAAAAAACCCCCAGCACCACCAAATGTTGGTTAAGATGTGGAAAATCTCATACATAGCTGGTGAAAATGTCAAATTGTTTTGTCACTCTGGAGATTAGGATGGCAGTTTCTTAAAAAGCAAAAACAAAAACAAAAACAACAAAACGTACACTTACCATATGACCCAGCAATTGCATTCTTGAGCATTTATCCCAGTAAAACAAAAACCAGTGTGCATGAACAATCTTATACACAAATGTTAATAACGGCCTTATTTGTATAAACAAAACACTGGGAAACAACACAGATGTTGTTGAGTGGGTAAATGGTTAAACAAGCTATGGTACATCCATGATAGGAGATGCTGTTCAGCCATAAAAAAGAAAAAAAAAAAAGCTATTGATCCATACAGCAACTTGGATGGCGCTCAGAATAACTATTCTGAGAGGGAAGAGTCAATCTCAAAGGCTATGTATGTATGATTCATGTAGTAGAAGATTCTTGAATAACAAAACTGTAGACATGAAGAGCTGATTAGCAGTTGCCGGGGTTTGGGGATGGAAGCATAGAGCAGAGTGTGGCTATAAATGAATAGCCCAAAGGAGCCTTATGGTACCAGCGTAGTTCTATGAGTTGATTGGTTATAAGAATCTACATACGATAAAACTGAATGGAAACACACACACACACAAGTATGTATGAAACTGGTAAGATCTACATAAGCTCTGTGTAAATCTAATGTAAAATCTACATTGCTCCAATGTGTAAGTTTCCTGGTTTGGTATTTGATTACACAAGAGGTTAACACTGGAAGAGGTTGGAAACCTCCCTTCCTTCATCAAACTCCCTTTCCTTTGTGAATAGAAGGTCCATGTATCTTCTGGTGAGTCTATAACTATTAAAAAAAAAAAGAAAAAGAAAAAGAAAAAAAAGAGGCCGGGTGCATTGGTACATGCTTGTAGTCCCAGCCTCTTGGAAGGCTGTGGCAGGAGGATCACAAATTCAAAGCCAGCCTTGGCAATTTAGCGAGGCCCTCAGCAATTCAGCAATTTAGAAAGGCTCTGTCTCAGAATAAAAAATTAAAAAAGGTCTAGGGATGTGGCTCAGTGGTTGAGTGCCCCTGAGTTCAATCTCTGGTACCAAATAAATAAATAAATAATTCAAAAAATAAAAAGAGAGAGAAAGGGTAGTAGTAGAATATTTCTATTTTTTTCAATGATCCCTGAGTACACTGTTTAATCAACCATTAAGGTCACATAATGTAATGTTTCCCAAAATATAAAAATCACACAAAGCATTACCTTAATCACCCAGGGATTGTTTCACACGTGTGTTGTATATGACTTTTTTTTAATGCTTGTCTTTGATGTCTTTGAAATGGCTTTGAGAAAACTGAGGATTCTATTCATGACTTTCTGTGAATTGTCACTGAAAGGCTGCACATCATCTCCCCAGGGCGTTGTTTTCCTAGGGAAGCCACGGTTCCCAGTTCCTTTTGTGTACCTAAAGAACCTGAGGCGTTCATGGGTTTGGCAGTAAGACAGACAGTGGCTGTGTGACTGGGACAGAGTTATTCCACTTTTCTCACCTTTGATTTCTTTGTTTTAAAAATGGGGGTGGGGTGGGGTAAAACGTTGTCTGTTCTGTGAGACCTTTCCTGAGAATAAAATTGAACCCTAGGTGAAAACCCAAAGCACACTGCCTCACCTGTAACAATATGCAAAGATTTGAGAGGCGAGTATTCTACCACTGAGCCACAACCTCAGCCCCATATGCAAGGATTGGAATTTTCTCACTTCTTTCCCGTTTTCCCTACTGGAGAATTTTTCAAAAACAATTTTGGAACCCATCTTTGGACATGGCCTATGGTATCATTCTCCTGTCCACATTAGAAGGCTGGTCTGGGGCTTGACTGGACTGTCACTCATGGTCATATTGCATATTTGCAGGTTTGCTTAGCACCACCTGGTTCCTTCTCCCCGCCTCTCCGGAAGTAGTGGGTGCTGGCCGCTTGTCAAGGGGCTGCTGAGGGTAGCGCGCCCGCTGCAGGGTGATTCAGCCCAGTGGAAGGAAGAAGCACACCTATGTCTAGGAGTGCTTATGGCCAGAACAGATCAAGTGCAAGAGTGATGGGTGATGTGGTTTGTATAAAGAGAAAAAAGTGGGAAGTCTTTTTTTTTTGTCTTACTATATTGAAGTTTTATTTTATTATATTAATTATATTTAAAAGTTCCAAAGCACATTTTGTTGAGTAGAAGCCCAATTCATTTGTGGTTCATAGAATCTATTTGATTATCTGATATCGATACCAGATAGAGTATATATTATCATGATCCTATAAAGTTATGAGACTGTAAGCTACTATTTCATCACTTAGTTGTCTCTAAGACATATACAGCTCAGAAATGCATGTAGGTCATGTGGAGGTTTTGTGTCCCTTTGTCCTGGTGAAGTGAGCTGAATTTGTACTGTGCTCCGGGGCTATTTCCATGTATTTGGGACTTTATTCATAAAATCATCAAAAATTAAGTAAAATTGCTCTTTTCCATTTCTCAGTCTATTATCAATTATTTCATTTTAATCATATGTTGAATTTCTAATTGGAATACAGAACAAAAAAAAAAAGGCTATGAAAAGAATGTGTGGTGAGGGGCACACACTACTCTTTTAAGAACTCAGTTCATGAGTCTGATTTCTTCTCTTGGGATTGAGGAAATGGTTTGGCTATAAAATCCCCATTAGCCAAAAATAAGCAAAATTGCCTGCAGGATTCATGGTAGGTACAGCCTTGAAGAGTAATAAAAGCCTGTTTTAAATGAACTCTTAAGGACACAATTTAAGCCCTCGAATGGCTAGTCAGATTTTATGTTTATCCCTTCTGATTGTATTTCCATATGTTTTTGGAGAACAGTGTCTGAAAAGTGGTTCATTAAAAAAATTGTATTGGGCTTGGGGAATTTGGGGTTTATTGACCAAGTCCAGAAGTGGGGGTGCCTTACCTATCAGGGGGCCCGGAAGCTTGGAAGAATGTCAGGCCTGTCTGCTCTCTTTCCCTACATCATATAGCATGAACTGGCTTCAGAAATGCCAAGTTTGGTTTAAGTAAAGATGACTGAGTGCTAATCAAAACAAAACAAAAACAAACAACAACAACAACAAAGAAGTAGAAATCAGTGGTTTGGAGGACCAAAGTGGATTTGGGAAAGAAAGGACACCCCATTGAAAATTAGCTCTTCTGAATTTTTGCAAGGATGTTTTGCTTTCCTGGAGGTGAAGTTGTTTGGGTCCATGTGCCCAGGAGGAGAAGATGGGAGGTCATTCAGAGAATGCCATCTTCTCTATGTTGTATTTCTGTGGTTTGCAGGAATGTGTGTTGGTGCTTGCTATTTATTCCCAGTGAAATTAAACATTTGTTAAGTACCTGCTACATACAAAGTATTATAAGGGACCTGGAAATTCACATTGTGCATGGAGAAAGCACACAGAAGCATGATTGATCAGGGAGGGTTAAAGGATGATTTCCTAGAGACTATGACCTTGAGCCGGGTCTTAAAGGATGAGTTAGGCAAGCAAGAACTTGGATGACCTCTGTGTCCCTGTGGGGGTGAAGGAGATGAAGGGAATGGATGAAATTTGTTTTTTTCAAGAAGGGACAAGCATATGCAAAGTCATAAGATGAGATCTTATGACCTATTTGGGGAAATCCTAAGTGTAGCTTACAGGCAGTGGAGGGAGTTTGAGTTTGGGAGAAAAGGGAAAGAGGAAGAAGAGGTGAGTTAAGGCCAGGCATGGGAACTGTGTAATAGGCCATTCATGTCTTTGGGTTCTTTCTGTTCATGTGGATTCAACCAACTGCAAATTGAAAATATCTTTAAAAATTCACATATGTACTGAACATGTACAGACTTTTTTCTTGTCATTATTCCCTAAGCAATTAAGTATAACAACTATTTACATAGTAGTCACATCATATTAGATATTTTAAGTAAGCTAGAGATGATTTAAAGTATGTGAGAGGGTGTGTGTATGTTATATGCAAATATATACCATGTTTTCTGAGAGACTCAAGTGTCTGTGGATTTTGCTATTCTTGGGGGTCCTGGAACCAATCTGTTATGGATACCAAGACATGACTGTATATGCCAAGGAGTTTTAATTTTAGAGTAAAGGTCAGTGGTTTTCAATTCTGGCTGCGCATTAGATTCCTTTTTCCACATCCTATTCCTGGAGTCTCTGATCCAGTTGGTCTGGAGAAGGATTTGGGATAGGTACATAGTGTACATCTTAGCCAGGCTGAGCACCCTCTGTCATTGATAGAGGCAAATGACATAATAAACTTTGGACTTGAAAGAGCACATGCTGGCAGCTGTGGGGAGGATGACTTGAAAGATAACCCTCTTTACCACACCAGGAAAAAAATTCAGTAAGCCTGTTGTAACAGTCCAGGTGAGAAATAACCCACAGCTTAGCTGAGGCCAGAATGGAAGGGATGGAAAGACAATTGGAAGGGAGTTTCTAAAAGGTGTAAGGGGGGTTGAAAAAGAAAGGTGGTCAGTGTGCAACAGAGAAGTCCTATAAGATAAAGACCCAGTGTCCTTTGATTATGAACTTGGAAGAGAACTGCAGCCCGAGAGAGTAAGTTTCACCGGGATGGTGGATGGCCATCCTATGGTAGCCAGGTTGGTTTTGTTGAGAACTTGAACATGCATTCATTCAGAAGCATTGAGAAAGCAACCCCAGGGACCATGATGGTGTTCTAGGGATGAAGGAAAGGACTCCAAATGTAGGTTGGGGCCACACTGTGAGGGCTTTGGGTAAGCTACTGGTGATGGTAACATCTAGTTCTCTGCTCTTAGGCTCAGGTTAGCATGAGCAGTGAGAGGATTTAGACTAGAAGGGCGAAACTAGGCACATCTAAGGCTTGTTAGAAGGCCAATGCCATTTTTTATGGTCTTGATGATTTTCAACAGTTATTTTAACAACAGAATGATGAAAATGTGTGGTATTCTCTCTCTCTTGGGAGACTGTGGCCACTGAAAAAGGTTGCAACTAATAGGAAAAATGAGTTTTATTGTTTAACTGTGGATTCAATTAATTTGTCTTCTTCCTGTTTCCATTGCCACGTGTTTTCTGAGATGACTGGTGGACTAAGCAGAGTTTCTCTACAAGAGTGTTTCTGCTAAAAAATATGATGAGTTAATCTTCGCTCTGAAAATATTTACTGTAAAAAGAGCCAAAACACATATAAAAGCAAAGTGTAACTAGTTTAGGCTCATGTTTGTATTTTTTTAGACATAAATAAGGACTATTGATCTTTGCTTGATGGTTGAAATCAGCATTTCCCCAATATTGGCACAATTGGTATTTGGGGCTGGTTAATTCTTTGTTGTACCTTGGAGGGTGTTCAGCAGCATCCCAACCTTCTCCCCCCTTAGATGCCTAGAGCATCCCTCATCCTCTAGTTGTGACAACCAAAAATGTCTCCTAACATTGCCAAAAGTCCCTGGGAGGGAGAAGAGGTGGAAGGCAAAATCTCCCTTGGTTTTGAACTATTGGTTTAACTATTATGTGATTTTTATCAGAAAATAACCACTTCTTCCTTCTGTAGTCCTGATGGTTTTATTGAAGCTTGTGGAATCTCAAAAGCTCTTTGTTACCAGAGGAAAATGAATGGATGTTTACAAATTTCCTTGTAGAAAGTTTATTTAAATATTGTTTAAAGAAAAACGAGTTGGTCATGGTGGAGCACACCTATAATCCCTGCTACTTGGGAGGCCGATGCAGGAGGCTGAGGCAGGAGAATCACAAGTTGGAGGCCAGCCTCACAAACTTAGTGAGGCCCTAAGCAACTTAGTGAAACCTTGTCTCCAAATAAAAAATAAAAAGGGCTGGGGATGTGGCTCAATGACAGAGTATTCTATAGCTATTACATGTAATAATAAAAAAATGGATTTACATCATTTTGTGTAGTCTTTTAAATTTAGTTGTTCTAGTAAGTCATTTTTATTATATTTTTCAAAGTATCAGTCTACCTTCTTTAATTATCTTATTCCTGAGAACCCTTACCTATGAAAGCTCCTCTGATCCCTGGTGTACTGCAGTCTCCATAACTCGCTGATGCTAGTGAGGGTAGGTGAGGAAGGAAAAGGTATGGATTACCCTTGCTAGGGAGATTTTCACAGATGTTTTTGAGTCTCCTTAGTCCCTTGGAGTCATCCATCATTGGGAGAAATCTATTACACCAACTCCGGTTTGATAGACGGACGTATGAACAAGGCAGTGAAGCAGAGAAGCACTGTACAGTCTGACTGGGGTCTGAATTTCCAATAGTGTTGCCCATTTTTTCTTCACATGTTAGAATATGGTGGAGAAACGAGTCTTCCGGTAGACAGTTACTCAAAGCAGAAAATGCTTTTGGGTTCCTTGCGCTGTGGACCACCTGTTCCAATTCCTTTAGGTACCTTTATTCCATTCAGAGTGGAATAATCCAGAGGGCCCTGTGCTACTCTTGGGAGCCCTTTGCACGTGACCTGGCATTGGTTAAGAACGATCTTCGGGCCTGCACTTCCTCCCTGGGCTGTATGGGTTTTGTATGACACTTCCTTCTAAGTAAAAAAGGCAAGATCTTTGTCTGCCCTATTAGCAGCAAAAAATCACCCTTTCTTTAAGTTTTTTAATCCAGATGATGAAAATATATAGCATATTCGGAAACTCCACTGGCAGACTTGGCAGGCGTTTCATATTTACTTGGACTTAACATGAATTGGATTTGGTTCTCTGATTTCCCCGCCTCCATCTCTCAGAACAAGTTATTTATTATCTGAGTGAGTTTGTGTTAGTGGATCAGACATGCACATGGCACATCGATTGTAAGTGTGCTTGTTCACTAAGATTTATGCTAGCCCAGATTGTTTTATATTGGTTTTCATTGTTGAAAATTTACTGTATTCATCCTTGGTTTGGCGTAAGAATTTGTAGTGTGCTAAAGTTTCCTGTGGTTGAATACTTTATCTCTGTAACACTTCATGCAAAGGAAATTAAAAAATATATAGTGAAAGCATTTCCCTAATATGTTTCCAATCAGCTGTGTACTTTAGTAATTTGATTTGTAGGAACTAGAGAGCAGAGTATTACTGAGCTCTGTTCAGTCATTCATAATTCTTTGGCAATTTAGATCATGGTTCTGAGTTTATGAAAACATCTACTGAAAATTTCCTAAGTCCTTTATTATTCTGCTTCAATCTATTAAGTTTTTTTTTGCCCAGTAGTATCTAAAAGAACTCATGAAGAAAGTGAGTCTTTCTTCTTTGTTTTGAACTAGATAAACAGACATGAATTGAAGGTGATTAGCTAGCCAGAAGTCATTGCAACAGAGAGGCGGGCCCTTTTATTTCTGCATTATCCCTTCTATGTATTCTTTTCTAGACTTTTTGGGTTAAGCATTCTAAGCTGTTGTTGGTTAATCTCTGCCTGGTGGGCTCCTGAGACTACAATGACTATTGGCATAGCCAGTTGCACTTTCCCAGGAAGTGGAACCCTTGGCGTGGAAAGTGTTGTTTGTACAAACTGAGTCAAGATTGAGGTTTGCTCTTCACACCATTATTTCTTTGACTTCACACCATTATTTATTTGAGGCATTTCTAACTGGATTGTTCCCTCTTTGGAGCATCTCTGGCCTTTGGCTTCTGTTTTTGCCAATGAATAAGTATGACTTTTGTTTTGGCCAGTGAGTTAACATATAATAATCCATATATTGGTATTTTCAGATATGTTTGATCTAATTTATTACCTAAGAATAAAATAAAATTGAACCAAGGAACCCTAGCTCTGAGAGCTGGGAGGTAAGCCCTGGAAGGTTTTATCTGGTGAAGACAGTAGTTCTTCAAGTCTTAGGTACAGAATTTTGCAATCAGTCCCTCTATTTCAGTTTTCTGCTTTAATTCCCCGCCATATTTGAAACTTCTTTCTCAACCTTCAGCAATTTAGAGTTCATTTTTCTTATGTAAGATCGCCTTTTTCATAGTGCTAATTTTAGCTCTGGTACTATGAGAAGTAATGAAGTTTGAGAACTTCATTAAGTATAAATAAAATCATGATGTTGTGCATTTTGGCCAAGAGAATTCATTGATCTGTGATGTTTCATTTGAAAACACAGTCCATGAATTAGTGGAGTTAGAGAATTAACCTAAGTGAATGCCAAGTGAGTACTTAGAAGGCTTAGCTGTGTTCTGGGAAAAAGCAGCCAAGGAGCCTGTGGTCCCTGCCATTACTAGTCTTGTTGTAAAAGACATAATTTCTTTTGTTCTAAAGATAAAGGAACACCACATTCATTCTTGGCCTTTCTTCTCCCTTCTGTGTTTCCTGCCTAGGTTGCACCTACGAAGGGAATACCTACAACAGCTCCTTTAAATGGCAGAGTCCGGCTGAGCCTTGCGTCCTGCACCAGTGCCAGGTAAAGCCCAGCTATTTTACTCTCCGGTGAGGACTCCACAGGGTCTTCCTCAGCTCCCCCTTTCAGACAACATAAGAAAAAACTCCCAAGCAACAAACAAAAAAGATAAACAAATGAAAAACCAACTGTATCCTTGTATGTTTTTACTATGACATTCACCAAAACAAGACAGGTGCAGGAGAGATATTACATAGGACTTGTTATCAGAAACACACAACAGAATTGTCCACCATTGGTAAATGGCACCTGGAAAAACTTCAGGAAGATGCATGCATCCTTGGGGAAAATTCATGTCTTCCTGTAAAATTATCTTTAAGCAAAACATGAATTCCTGTTAGCAGAAAAGAGGTATTGTTGACAGGATAGGTTTTCCCTCTTTGATTTATAAAGATTTTGAACCAGAGCCAATCCATAAACTGTATTAAATAGAAGCAATTAGTACACTGTAACCTCAATAATTTCAACCTGACAAACCCAAGAGTCACTTGTTCAGCAACTAAGGAGCCCCACTGTGGCTGATGCTTGCTGAATTCCACAAAGAACAGTGATTCCATATGGCTCTAATCCCTACAGGTATTAAACACAGAAAGATGAACCAAAAGGGAAATGTAGAACCTAAAATTTCAAACGTCTTTTCATATCTATAAAAAAAAATCTGATAAAAATAATTTTTGGTTAGTTTTAATATAACTTAGATATTTTCTGTGGAGAAGTGCTATTAAATCATCTTATCCCAAGTCCCATTTCATAATCTCAGGATATGCATCTGCATTAAAAGGAGATGGAAAGCTGAGCACAACAATAGATATTTCTCTTTGATCTTATCTCAAGCATATTGGCATTTAATTTATGAAATCTGAATTTTATGTTAACATATTCTTATTATATGCCCACAGCAAGCATATTCATTCAAAAGACCTTCAGTTATTTATTCAGCTTATTTATAGAGTTATTTGTGAAATAAGCAGAAGGTAAGACAGCTGTAAATAATAAATTCAGTAGATCAATAAATATTTGTTGAATTTGCACTCTAGTTTATAAATTCAACCAGCCTCATGATACAGATTTAAGAGCAAAGAGTTTTAATAACACCAAATGCCTTACAAAATTGCACCACCTCCACCCTGCTTTTTTTTTTCTTTTTTTTTAATTAATTTATTTTTTTTTAATTTTTTTTTCTCAAAAGTTGCATTTTAATACATGTTATCAAACATAACAGAAAAAAAACAAATTTTCAGAAACTGTACACCCTATTCACTGAAAATATTTGTTGAGGCAAATAGAAAAAAAATTATTACAATCATAATTTTTCTAACTTTGCACAAAATTATAAGCAGATTACATTCTTCATATTAAACATCTTTATATGCACTTTCAATGAACAGTATATATATATATATATATAT
>PVHX01028912.1:0-17536 GCA_004024805.1 Geosciurus inauris
CACAGTAGCCTTGTGGCTCCAAGTCAAATATTTCACCTGTGGTAACTCAGGGCTCTAAAAGAGAAAGTAATCCTGAGAACAAGGCAGAAACTTCCTGGTCTTTCAGGACTCAGCCTCAGCAGTCACATGGCATTCCTCTCTCTTTTCCTGTTGAAGTAGCCACAAGCCCTCCCATTGGAAAGGGTTGGAGCAGAGATCCGTCCTTCTGGATGGGAGGAGTTTCAAGGAATTTGTACTTGTGTTAAAAGCTCAATAATCAGGCTGGGGTTGTTGCTCAGTGGTAGACCGCTTGCCTGGCTTGTGTGGGGCACTGGGTTCGATCCTTAGCACCACATATAAATAAGTATAAACAAATAAATAAATGTATTTTTTTTAAAAAAGCTCAATAATTGTTTTTGACCAAAAATTATTTACATTCCTTCTAAATGCAATATATACTCATTTGTTTCTAGGATCTCCCCCAAAGTGTCATCTTTCTATGACATCAGCTCAGACTTGGTGTCAAATATCTCATCATGTACATTAGGTCCAGGTGCAAATGAGGTGTCTCAGGCTCAGTTTCCCTCAATCTGAAGACCAGGGAACTTAAGTTATCTGACCCTGTCCACCTTCAGGCATGTATCTAACCCTAGCCACCATAAGACATCCCTAGGCACACTTGTGGGGCAGGTGAGAGTTAACTGCTATAGAAATTCTTGTGAAAGAAGAGGAAACCAGGAAACTTGAAAGTCACTGTTTCATCACAATTCTGAAATTCAACTGGAGACGTATTTCCAATTAGTTGACAGGGGCTCCGTCATATTCCATAGAAAAGATTTTCTGTGGTTTTCATTTTCTCTTCTCCTTTTGGTTTCACTCTCCAGTTCTGTGACTATTAGTTGTATATTCCTTCATTTCCCTGTGTTTGGAGTTGAGTAGTTAATCTGTTTACTACATTTGGAAAGTTGCATGTCAAAATGCTTTGTTTTCATTTTATACTTTTAATCCAAGTGGACATTATTACTTTTAAAATCTTATTTTTTGAAATCTATTAAGTTATAACCAATTCATTAGAAAAGAAGATATACCCAGGAATATCTGTGAAATGTCTTGCTCTCTTTTGAACTCTCTTGAAGTGGCTATGGGGCACTTTTAAGACTTTTAAGAGCACTATCTGTCCTGGAAGGACAATGAAAATATCCTTGAGGTTCTTAGATGTAGGCTGGGGATGTAGCTCAGCAGGACAGTTCTTGCCTAGCATATAGGAGGCCCTGGGTTCCCTCCTCAACACCACAGAGAAAAACAAACAAACAAACATGTCTTGGCTGCACTTTTGTTTTATGGAGGTGGTATGCTAGGCACTGCCTTTCATATGTGTAAGATCTTAACAAATTATTTTAAATGCACCCCAGATTCCCCAAGGCCATGTTTTATTGGAAGTGTCTTGGGTTTAACTTTGCTCTTAGACAGTGGTTCTCAGTGGAGGTGGAGGATGGAGAGGGAGTTACTTGTAAATGTTTGAAGCAAGTTTTGGTTTTTCCAAATGGGAAGAAGCTATTGTAACCTAGTGGGTAAAACTCAAAGACCCTGCTAGTGTTAGTCATTTCATAATGCACTGGATAACTTATCCCATCATATCATAATTATCATTCCCTAAGCATCAGCAGTGCTGAGGTTGAGAAGCACTGCTCTGAGCCATTTCTTTCTTTGAAAACTTTCACTGGAATAAAAACTGTCCTGGAGCATTTGTTCTTCCTCCAAATATTAATTCAAAAGTGAAATATGTATTTCAGGTTTATTCCTTACACTAAATGAGAGGCACCTAGAAGAAGCCAGGTGGTGGCACTGTCATTGCTGAGTCTGGAAATGTCCTCAATTAGAGCACTGAGTTCATTAAGTTCATTTTGTCTCCATGCATTACTATCAGAATACCAATGAAGCATGTTATAGAGTTAGTAACAGTGGTTCCCTTCTTTCATGCACAAACTGTGTCCTAATAATCTCTTCATATGCAACAAATCAGCCCAAAATATAGCAACATGAAACAATAATATTATAACTCACGATTTTTCAGGTTAGGAATTTGGACAGAATTCGATTGAGTCCCTTCTTATATAATATCAGCATAGGTCACTTGGTGACATTAAGGTGGCAGATGGCAGATGAACTGTCTGAAGCATGCCAAAGGCTTTACTTATTCATTGGGTACCTACTGGGTACCTTGGTGGTGATGGCAGAAAACTTGACACAAGCTAGAACTGTCAGTTAAGTAGCCACACTTGGCCTTTCCACATTGCTGCCCTGTCAGTAGTCACATATCCTACATGGCTGCTGAGAGATCCAAGAGAGGCTGCTCCAGCAAACACTAGGAGCTACATGGCCTTTTATGACTGAGTTCTAGGAGTCCTGAGCACTATAAAGCAGTCAAAAGCCAACCAAGTTCAAACAGAAGACAGTGGAGGAGAGTCATGGAATTTGCATTTGTCTTTCTGAAATCATCATACATGGGAATGACAGCATCAGAACATCTTTATCCAATAAAAATAGTCAGCAGTCTACCAGAGGCTTTTGGAAAAGAGCCAAAAAAGAGAAAGAAAAGTGATGACCCCTGTGTGATGAAGAACCTAGAAATTCTTATCCCTGTGGACACTTGGTCGTCAGATTTGCCAGCAGCTGCCACATCTGAGAGTCTGGGGGCGGTGGGAAGGCCATGCCACCTCTGTCCAGCTTCTGTGGATATTGCCCTACAAGAACAGAGCATCACATCATGGGAAATATGATAGGAACAGAACGCTGACTGAATATCACAGGAATACTGTGTGATCAGGAAAGCGAAGCTGCGGGTGAGGAAGGAGGAACAATCCAGAGTAGGTTTTCAGAAGTTTGTGCCAATAAAATGTACATTGAAGGAATGAACACGGTTCAGAAACCAAGACTTCTGGGCTCTGAGAATTAAAGGGCTGTCACTAAAAGCTTTCCAGTCAACTTCTGAAAGGTACAGAAGGAGCTACATGGAGAGGGCATATGGTGGGTCCTCTGTGGGATGGGGGATCATCAAGCCACTGAGCTGGAAAAGCACCCTGTCCAGCAGGACTTCCCATTGCAAGAATCTGTCTCATGTACACAAAAGGAAACAAGTGAAAAACGTGCATAATCTAATTTCACTTGAGTGTTATGGGAAAAAATGAAGAAAGGTAATTAACATGTGAAGATGGAATGATCTACACCAAAAATATGACACAAAATTATTCCACTTCAGCATTTCAAAAGAGATAAAAGACTGAAATGATGAAATATATGAAATAGCCAGGAGCGGTGGCACAATCCTGTAATCCCCACACTTTGGGAGGCTGAGACAGGAGAATCACGAGTTCAAAGCCAGCCTCAACAATGGTGAGGCGCTAAGCAACTCAGTGAGACCCTGTCTTTACATAAAACACAAAATAGGGCTGGGGATGTGGCTGAGTGGTCGAGTGCCCCTGAGTTCAATCCCCAGTACCCCCCCCCCCAAAAAAAAGAAATAATAATTATATGAGTTAGGAATATAACAGATTGGTAATCATTTCACTAGACAAGGGAAGAATGTGACAACTAAACTCAGGAAAGAACTAGAGAGGTAAAAAGAAAATATTTCTAAAATGATGATTAAATGGAAAGAAACATGGAGAACAGATCAAAGGAAATTTTTAAAATGGAAAGGATACAAAAGGATATGAAGGAAAAGCAAAGGAGTATAGACTACCTCTGCTTAGACTCCCAGACAGAATGCCAATGTGCTGCTGCAGTGCAAAGGAGACCAGGAGCGCCCCCTGGTGGCCCATAAAGAAACCTATTGCAGAGGAAGGGTAAGTGGTTTTGAGGAGGTGGAGTGGGTCTCTGGATGACCCCTAGGAAAGAAGACCTCAGTGCTGAGACTTCAGAGCTACAACCTCAAAGAACTGAATTCTGCCAAAACCCGAATGAGCCTTGAGAGGATTATTCCCCTATACCTCAGTTGAACCAGTCAGCCAATACCTGGAGTGTGGGCGTGACCCCTGAGCCTAATCCTCAGCTGAGGCAGGTCAGATTTTTGACTTAGGGAAACCATAAAACAATTAAGCATTGTTTCAAGCCATTAAATTTGTAGTAATTTGTCATGCAGCAATAGAAAACTAACACGAAGTAATTATTAATAATTTTATTAATGCAAGAGCAGCAAAACTTTATATAAGAAAATGACCTTGGGTTTTTTTTTTTTTTCATGGAAGATGTGTTTACTGAGGACAGGAAAGATCTTTGTTTTTGATCACTTGATGAGCAAAGCTCTATTTTCTTATTTATTTATTTTTAAAATTTATTTATTCTACTTAGGTATACATGATAGCAGAATGCATTTTGATTCATTGTACACAGATGGAGTACAACTTTTCATTTATCTGGTTGTACGTGGTGTAGAATCACATCATATATGCAGTCATACATGAAGCTAGGGCTATGATGTCCATCTCATTCCACCATCTTTACTGCCCCATGCCCCCTCGAATGTCCCTCCCATTTGACCACAGTTCCTCCATTCTTCCCATGTCCTCTCCCCCATTATGGATCAGCATCCACTAATCAGAGAGAACATTCAGCCTTTGGTATTTTGGGGTTGGCTTACTTCACTTACCTTGAAGTTCTTCAATTCCAGCGGTTTACCTGCAAATGTCATAATTTTGTTCTCTATTATTCCTGAGTAGTATTCCATTGTGTATATATACCACAGTTTTTTTATCCATTCATCTGTCGAAGGGCATCTAGGTTGGTTCCACAGTTTAGCTATTGTGAATTGAGCTGCTATAAACATTAGAGTGGCTGAGTCACTGTAGTATGCTGTTTTTAAATCCTTTGGGTATTGACTGACATGTGGGATAGCTGGGTCAAATGGTGGTTCCATTCAAAGTTTTCTAAGGAATCTCCATACTGCTTTCCAGATTGGTTGTACCAATTTGCAGTCCCACCAGCAATGTATGAGTGTGCCTTTCCTCCACATCCCTGACAACACTTGTTGTTTGTATTCTTGTTAATTGCCATTCTGACTGGCATGAGATGAAATCTTAGAGTAGTTTTGATTTGCATTTCTGTAATTGCTAGAGATGTTGAACATTTTTTCATATGTCTTTTGATAGATTGTATGACTTCTTCTGAGAAATATCTGTTCAGCTCCTTAGCCCATTTATTGATTGGGTTGCTTGTTTTTTTGGTGTTAAGTTTTTTGAGTTCTTTATATATCCTGGACATCAGTGCTCTATCTGATGTGTGTGTGGCAAATTTTGTTCCCAGAATGTAGGCTCTCTGTTCACTTCATTGATTGTTTCTTTTGCTGACAAGAAGCTTTTTAGTTTGAATCCATCCCATTTACTGATTCTTGATTTTACTTCTTGTGCTATAGGAATCTTGTTATGAAAGTAAGGTCCTAATCTGACATGATGAAGATTTGGGCCTACTTTTTCTTCTATTAGGTATAGGGTCTCTGGTATAATTTCTAGGTCCTTGATCCACGTTGAGTTGAATTTTGTGCATAATAAGGGATAGGGGTTTAGTTTCATTTTTCTGCATATGGATTTCCACTTTTCTCAGCACCATTTGTTGAAGAGGGTATATTTTCTCTAAGGTACGTGTTTGGCACCTTTGTTTAGTATAAGATAACTGTATTTAAGTGGATTTGTCTCTGTGTCTTCTATTCTGTACCATCAATCCACACATCTATTTTGGTGTCAGTACCATGCTGTTTTTGTTACTATAGCTTTGTAGTATAGTCTAAGGTCTGGTATTGTGATGCCTCCTGCTTCACTCTTCTTGCTAATAATTGCTTTGGCTATTCTGGGTCTTTTATTCTTCCAAATGAGTTTCATGATTGCCTTTTCTACTTCTATAAGGAATGATGTTGGGATATTAATGGGAATTGCCTTAAATCTATACAGCACTTTGGGTAGTATGGCCATTTTGACAATATTGATTCTGCCTATCCAAGAGCATGGGAGATTTTTCCATCTCCTAAGGTCTTCTTCAATTTCTTTTTAGTGTCCTATACTTTTCATTGTATGGATCTTTCACCTCTTTTGTTAAGTTGATTCCCAAGTATTTTATTTTACTTTTATTTTTGAGGCTATTGTGAATTAGTTTTCCTAATTTCTCTTTCAGAGGATTCATTGCTGATGTATAGAAATGCAATTGATGTATGGGTGTTGATTTTATATCCTACTACTATGCTGAATTCATTATTAGTTCTAGAAGTTTTCTGGTGGAATTTTTTGGATCCTCTAAGTATAGAATCATGTCATCAGCAAATGATGATAGTTTGAGTCCTTTTTTTTCCTATTCATATCACTTTAATTTCTTTAGTCTGTCCAATTGCTCTGGCTAGAGTTTCAAGGTCTATGTCAAATAGCAGTGGTGAAAGAGTATATCCCTCTCTTGTTCCCATTTTTAGAGAAAATTCTTCCAATTTTTCTCCATTTAGGATCATGCTGGCCTTGGGTTTAGCATAGATAGCTTTTACAAAGTTGAGATATGTTCCTACTATCCCTAGTTTTACTAGTGTTTTGAACATAAAAGGGTGCTGTATTTTGTCAAATGCATTCTCTGCATCAACTGATAAATTCATATGATTCTTATCTTTAAGTCTATTGATTTGATGGATTATATTTATTGATTTACATATGTTCAATCAACCTTGCATCCCTGGAATGAACCCTACTTGATCATGGTGTGCTATTTTTAAAATATGTTTCTGTATGTGATTTGTCAAAATTTTATTGAGAATTTTTGCATCTATATTCATCAGGGATATTGGTCTGAAATTTTCTTTCTTTGATGTGTCTCTGTCTGGTTTTGGTATCAGGGTGATACTCACCTCCTAGAATGAGTTTGGAAGGGTTCCCTCCTTTTTATTTCATGGAATAGTTTGAGGAGTATTGGTATTAATTCTTCTATGTAGGTATTGTAGAACTTTGCTGTGAATCCATCTGGTCCCAGGATTTTCTTGGTTGGTGTCATCTATTTCCTTTCCTGAAATTGATCTGTTTAAGTTGTGTATGACCTCCTGGTTCAGTTTGGGAAGGTCATATGCCTCTAGAAATTTGTTGGTATCTTCAGGGTTTTCTATTTTACTTAAGTATAAATTTTCAAAATAGTTTCTAGTTATCCTCTGTATTTCAGTAGTGTCTGTCATGATATTTCCTTTTTCATCACGAATTGTAGTAATTTGGGTTTTCTCTCTCCATCTTCTCATTAGGGTAGCTAAGGGTTTGTCAATTTTATTTGTTTTTTCAAAGAATTGTCTTTTTGTTTATTCAATTTTTTGAATTGCTTCTTTTGTTTCAATTTCGTTGATTTCAGCCCTGATTTTAATTATTTCCTGTCTTCTATTTTTTTGGTATTGGTTTGTTCCTCTTTTTCTAGGACATTGAGATGTAGTGTCAAGTCATTTATTTGTTGACTTTTTCTTCTTTTAATGAATGAGCTTAATGCAATGAACTTTCCTCTTAGCACTGCCTTCATGGTGTCCCAGAGATTTTGATATGTTGTATTGGAGTTTTCATTTACCTCTAAGAATTTTTTTATCTCTTCCCTGATATCTTTTGTTATCCATGCATCATTCAATAGTGTATTATTTAGTCTCCAGGTGTTGGAGTAGTTTCTATTTTTTAATCTGTCATTGATTTCTAATTTTATTCCATTATGGTCAGATAGAATAGTATCTCTATTTTTTTTGTATTTGCTTAGACTTGCTTTGTGACATAACTTATGATCTATTTTGGAGAAGGATTCATGTGCTGCTGAGAAAAAACTGCATTTACCCATTGATGGATAGAATATATATGTCTGTTAAGTCTAAATTATTGATTGCTTTATTGAGTTCTATGGTTTCTTTGTTTACTTTTTTTTTGGAAGTTCTATCCAGTGGTGAGAGAGCTGTGTTAAAGTCACCAAGTACTATTGTGTTGTGATCTATTTGATTCTTGTAGTTGAGAAGGGTTAGTTTGATATACGTGGATGCCCCATTGTTTGGGGCATGGATATTTATGATTGTTATGTTTGTTGATGTATGATTCCCTTAAGAAGTATGAAACATCATTCTTTATCCCTTTTCACTAGCTTTGTTTTGAAGTACACTTTATCTGATATGAAGATGGAAACTCCTGCTTGTTTATGGGGTCCATGTGAATGATACTTTTTTTCCCACCCTTTATTTCTTTTTTTTTTTTAATATTTTTTAGTTGTAGATGGACACAATATCTTTATTTTATTTATTTTTATGTGGTGCTGAGGATCAAACCCAGGGCCTCACGCTTGCGAGGCAAGCACTCTACCACTGAGCTATAATCCCAGCCCCTCACCCTTTCACTTTTAGTCTGTGGATGTCTTTTCCTGTCAGATGAGTCTCTGGAAGGCAGCATATTGTTGGGTCTTTTTTTTTTTTTTTTTTTTTTTTTTTTTTTTTTTTTTTTTTTTTTTTTTTTTTTTTTTTTTTTTTTTTTTTTTTAAATCTAGTCTGTCTGTCTAAGTCTTTTAATTGATGTGTTTAGGCCATTTACATTCATGGTTATTATTGAAATATAATTTGTAATCCTGGTCATTTTGGTTTATTTTTGTTTTTTACCTTGACTTGGTTTCTCCTTTGATTGGCATTTCTTTTTTTTTTAAATATTCTATTTAGTTATAAATGAACACAATACCTTTATTTATTTTATGTGGTGCTGAGGATCGAACCCAGTGCCTCACACATACGTGGCAAGTGCTCTACCGCTGAGCCACAACCCCAGCCCCTGATTGGCATTTCTTTAGTGTAATTCCTCTCTTTGTATATTTTCATTGTTGGTTATCATTTCCTCCTCATGGAATATTTTGCCAAGAATGCTGTATAGTGCAGGTTTTCTTGCTGCAAATTTTTATCACTTTTGTTAATCATGGAAGGTTTTTTTTAACCATCAAATCTGAAGCTCAGTCTTGCTGGATATAAGATTCTAGGTTGGCATCCATTGTCTTTCAGAGCTTGGTATATGTTGTTCCATGATTTCCTGGCTTTTAGGGTCTGGGTTGAAAAATCTGCTGAGATCCGAATTGGTCTCCCCTTATATGTAATCTGATTCCTCTATCTTGCAGCATTTAAAAATCTATCCTTCTTCTGTTTGCTGGGAATCTTCATTATAATGTGCCTTGGTGTATATCTGTTGTAATTTTGTACATTTGGTGTCCTATAAGCCTCTTGTATTTCATTTTCCAATTCATTTTTCATGTTGGGGAAATTTTCTGATATTTCATTGAAGAGATTGGGCATCCCTTTAGTTTGAAATACTGTGCCTTCTTCTATCCCAGTAAATCTTAGATTTGGTCTTTTGATGCTATCCCGTAATTCTTGAATGTTCTGTTCATGATTTTTTACCATCTTCACTGTATGGTCAACTTTATTTCAAGATTGTATATTTTGTCTTCATTATTCGAGGTTCTATCTTCCAAGTGATCTAGTCCACTGGTGATGCTTTCTATCAAGTTTTTATTTGGTTTATTGTTTCCTTCATTTCAAGAATTTCTGACTTTTTTTCCCCACAATTTCTTGCTCTTTCTTCAAGTGATCTTTTGCTATCTATGTTTCCTCCCTTATCTCTTTGTTGGTGTGATCAGTGGTTGCCTGTATTTACTGTCTTATTTTTCTGTTGGAGTGATCAATTTTTGCCTGTATTTGCTTGCTTAAGTCATTCTTTCATTCTCAGATCATTTTAATTATGTACATTCTGTATTCTTTCTCTGACATTTCATCAACTGTGCTGTCAATGGATTCTATTATTATAGTATCTTGGTTTATTTGGGGTGCTTTCTTCCCTTGTTTTTTCATGTTGATTATGTATCTTCCTTTCTTGCAATGCTGATATGAGGTATTGTTGTTTCTATCTTATAATCTTCTAGTGACACTACAGATTACCTGTATCTCACCTTGGAGTGCACTTCAAATCCCCAGCAGGTGTCCCCAGATGGACACTACTGCCACTAAAGATGGTGGCAGCAGTAGTGGAGGTAACTCAAGATGGCAGTGAGAGTGGCCCAATATGGATGCAAACACTTTCAGAGATTGGACAAAAAGGGTGGGAGTTACAATGGCTTTGGGCTGATTGATCAGAGATGCAGTGCTTTGGTGGGACCACTCCCTCCAGGCCCTGTCTGTTGCCCCAAGGTAGAGGCTAATACATGGGAAGAACTATGGGGATGATTGCAGTGTACCAGATGGATATAGGAAGGGGGCGTGGATTTTCTCTATGTGCAGGGTGGTTCTGGGTCTGGCTCTCACACAGACCTGTGAGGGCAGTCCTAGGCCTGATCTTGGCCTGGAATCCCTCAGAGATTCCAGGCAGTGGGTCTACCCCTAGGCCTGGGTTCCTGTGGATCAGCAGGGGCTCTGGTACTAAACTGGGAGCAGTCCTTGGCCTCAGCCCCTGGAGTCCCCAGAGGCAGTCCTTTGCCTGTGTCTGGGTTCCCCTGTCGGCCGGTGAATTGGTGGGTAGCAATCTCGGGCCTGACCTTGGCTGGGCTCCCATGGAGGTCCCTGAAGGTGTTCTGTGCCTTAGCCTGTGCTCCAACTGGCTGGCAATGGCTCTGGCACAGAACTGGGGGCAGTTCTGGGCCTCACTTAGGCCCAGTCTCCTGCAAGGTTCCCAGGAGGCAGTCCTTCACCTGGGTCTGGGTTCCCCTGTGATTGGCAGTAGTAGTCTCAGGTTTGCCCTTGGCTGGGCTCCCATAGTGGCCCCTGAAGGTGGTCCTGGGCCTTTGCTTGCATTCCTGCCAGCCCTGACCTTGGTTTTACAGATTCATACTGAACTACATAGGTGTAGACTGATGATACTGAAAGTTTGCTTAAAACAATATTTCAACATAAGGAAGAAACTGCTGTAATTAAATGGAATTTGTTAACCTATGTAGGTCTGAAACAAATGGTGCTTCTAATTTTAAGTCTTCACAAGCTATCCTTTAAGTTTTTCATTTTATACATTTGCCTGATATAAACACCAGGCTCTTCAGTCATTTAAGTTTGTAATCACTTCTCCCCATCTATCATTTGCCACCTCTTCTAAATTTATATTTCCTGAGCAATTTCATTTATAGAGTCCCTTGGTAAACAGGAATGTAACTCATTTAAGACAAGAGACTCAATTTCCTTTAAAGTAGCAAAAACAAGCTATGTTATCATTTCCTCAGTTATCTGGGGTTTTAATTTCCTTTTGTAAATATATAGGTATATGTATTTTTACTTCCTCAGTTCTCATCAGAGGGCACTTTCCTTATCAGAGAAGACAGAAACAAAACAGGGATCCACCCATCCATCTTGTCCTCTCTCAATTAAAAATCCTACAAACATTTCCCAAATGCTTCATTGTTTGTACCATTAAGATGGCCTTGAGGATGTACAAGTGTTATTTTTGCAAGTCCATGCCATTTTTCTTCTTACCTAGTTGTTATGATTTTTGTGCTTTTGTCTGGTTATTGACAGCTTTGCTCTCATAAGTGCATATTGGAGGATCCACATTCTCTAGATACATCATTCATTAGGTGTTTCCTGAGGAGCTATGGTGCCAGGCACAGTGCTGGCCGTGGAGAAGCAGTGGTGAATTAAGCAAGACACACAAAACAAGGGAAACTATTTTCATGAGCGCAGTGAAGGAAACAAGTGATGGCTGAAAACATGTTAATGCAGGAAACTCTGTTTCAGACAGAAGCTTCAAGGGGGAAGTCTAAGCTTCCCACCCTCTGTGAACATGAACAAGACCCAAAGCTCTAATGACACAGTAGAGAACAAAAAAGGCAAGCTAACAAAAAAGGGTCCCATTCAATACCACCCTTTGTCTCAGGCAGGATGGAAAATCACAGTATTATGTGATTAATGTCTTCTCCACTCTGCCAAACTCTCTTAAGGCCCAGGTGCAAGAACTGATGGATGGCCTCTCTTAATGCTTTCTGAGTTCTGTTTCCTTAAGTCTTTAACATCTGTAAGGGTGGAAGATCTCGACATTTTGTGGAGAGCTGGGAACAAAGCTGCTTTTTTTTTTTTTTTTTTTTTTTTTTTTTTTTTTTTTTTTAACTTTGTCTTATTCTTTGTGTAGTTAAAATATTTATTTTATTTGGGCTGGGATTGTAGCTCAGAGGTAGAGCACTTGCCTTGCATGCGTGAGGCCCTGGGTTCGATCCTCAACATCACATACAAACCAATAGAATGAAGACATTGTGTCCATCTATTTAAAAAAAAAAAGAAGGAAAAGGCTTTAAAAATATTTATTTTATTTGAAGTTTTAATTATTATTCAGAGAAAACATTTTTATTTTGTTTATCAAAATTTGTCTATGACATTTTGATGTCAAGGTCCTGTGCAGATACAAGCCCTATATTTTCCCATTGTAGAGCAGGTGCTAGCATTGCATAAGAAATTTATAGGGTCTCCAGGTCAGTTTTGTAAAATGACTTTAACAGTCTAGAAAGAAATACCACAGCTTATTACTTCTCTCCGTGTGTGTGTCCAGATGTGTTTGTGATTTTGAGGAGAGGATCCTGACAAGAGTGACTTCAATTTCCATTCAACTCACGTTGCATTCCATTCCATAGTTACTGAGCACCAATCGTGAGCTGAGTGCCACACAAATACAGGGAATATGGTCAGGAGTCCTATTCAAAGTGTTCAGCTCCTGTGTAGTAATTTAAATTACTATATGCAGTAATGTATAAAAAGTAAGCAATTAATATTTTAAGTGTGTGTGCTTTGCTGATTTCAGTTTGCTAGTGTTTGGTGTGAGGTTTTTCACATTCTGGTATGGCTTGCCTGCAGTTTTATGTATCTGACATCTGCCTCCTTCCATACAGCAGTGATCCTCGCCTCCCAAAATACACTGGGAACTGCTCATTTTTCTATTTTTCTGAAAAGTTTTTGCAGGGGTGTTATTTTTCTTTAAATATTTGACATATTTTAGCAGGGAATTCATCTGCTAAGTTTCCTGATGGGAATATATTTTTAAAATAATTCACATTCTTTAGTAGTAACAGGGCTGTTTAATTTATTTATTTCTTCTCATCTGAACTTCAAGGGAACATGTGAGTTTCAAATAATTTGCTCATTTTATTTATCAAATTTGCTACATAAAATTGTTTGTAATATTTCTTCACCACCTAGCTTTGTTTCTTTTATTTTTTTCTTATCTGTTTGGTTGATTCCTGTTATTTTCTTTATTTTTTTCCATCTTTCTTTTTTAACTTCATAGGATGGACAATTCTATCCTTGGTTTACATATTTCTTTTTTACAATAGAAGCAAATAAATCTATATATCAATGTTTTTGCAAGCCATACATTTTGATCTTTTATAGCATTTCAGTTCACATTATTTACTTTTTTAAAAATTTTATTTATTTATTTATTCTACTTAGGTATACATGATAGCAGCATCCATTTTGATTCATTGTATGCAGATGGAGCACAACTTTTCATTTCTCTGGTTGTATGTGATGTTGAATCACAACATACATGCAGTCATACATATGACTATGTCCATCATATTCCACCATCTTTCAGTTCACATTATTTTCTTAGTTCCCCTTAAATATTTTGTTAGACTTAGACTATTCTGGAGTGTTCTAATTGCCAAATATTTTTTAAAATTTCAGATTTCTGTTATTGAATTTTATTGACCTCTTGTGCTTAGTTACCATACTCTGTATGACATTTACCCTTAAAAATTATTGATAGTTGTTTTATAATTCAGATAGGAGCTTATATGGTGATTATTCTGTGTACATTTGAAAAGAACATGATCCGCTGTTGCTGGGTAGAAGGTCCTATGAGTGTCAATCAAGGTAAGATGATGGTGGGGTTGTTCTTGTTTGTTATTTGCTCACTAGTATTCTGTTTACTTATTCCAGCCATTACTGAAAGAGGAATTTTGCCATGTTCAAAAACATATATATCACATATATTACTTTTATATATATATATATTTTACTTTTCCTCTGATGTCATATAATTTATAACTTAGACCTTGGCCAAGTATACATTAATAATTTTAATATTTAAGCATTTACTATAAATTATATATATTTACAGTCATATTTCTATATGGAAAACAAACTCTTTACTCCTTAATATTATACACTGACTTATACTTTATTTTCTGCCAATATACACCGTATTTTCCACAGATTCCTCTTTGCACTTTCCTATCTTGCACTTTCAAAATTGTTTGTATTTAAACTGCCTATTTTAAACACCAAATAGTTGGACTTTTTATGTTTTATTCAATTTAACAGCCTCTATCTTTCAAGAAAGTGTTGCATTCGCTAATACTGTTAATAAATACTTGGATTTAGAATTGCTCTTTTGCTATTTATTTTCTTTGTCTCATTTTCCTGTTTTTATCCTTTCTTACCATTTTTATGTGCAACAAATATTTTGGGGAAGTTATTTTCTATTTCCACTGGATGATTCTCTTGATAGGGGATTGCACATCTTTATGGGCACAGTGTGATGTTTTGGTACATTTGCACATTGTGTATAGATCAGAATACTGAAGTTACCCACCATCTCTGGTAACTATTGTTTTCTGTGATGAGAAAATTCTGAATCTTTTCTTCTAGCTATTTTGAATTATAATATACAATACTGTTAACTCTATTCACCCTCTGTGTCATAGAAAGCCAAAACTTACTTCTTCCGTCTGACTGAGAGCTGGAACACACTTATCAATCTCCTTCCCTTCCCCTTCCCCCAGATTCTGAGGCAAGAAGGATAAAGGCTGATAGGATAAGAGTCTCAGGGAAGGGAAAGAGGGAAAGGGTTCATGCTATCCTAGAGGGAGACATAGGGCCTGGAGAAGATCCCGCCACTGCTGCTGACAGTTTCAACCTCAGCAGCTCTTCCTTGGTAAACCATTCCCCTGTCCTTAGGAATGGCCAATCAATGATCTTCTCCAGAGTACTTCCTTTTGTGCCAACAAACCATCACTTCCACCTTATGTTAATAAAGGCTTGAAAACTCCTTTCCCCAGATTTGTTGAAGAAGGCAAAATAGAGAGAGCTGATTGATCCCTTTCTGAATCCTATACTCTGCCAGTCACCAAAGGGACAGATCAAGCCCATAAAACCCCTGGACAATAGCCACCTGTTGGCAGCCCTCTCTTGGACCCCTCCAGTTTGGGAGCTCTGCTTTCTTTTTTCCTATTACTCTAACAAATCCTGTTAGTTTGCTCTCACTCTTGTGTCCAAGCACTTCATTCTCTAAATTCTAGGGACAAAAACCCATTTTCTGTGTTTCAACTGTTCCTGGTCTCATTGCTTTAGTTGTATTTCTTTGAACAGGTTTTGGTGGTTACTCTAAAGATTATAATAGGCATCACTGACTTTTTAAATCTATTTAAAGTTACTACCTAGGGGCTAGGATTATGGCTCAGTGGTAGAGCGCTTGCCTCGCATGCGTGGGGCACTGGGTTTGATCCTCAGCACCACATATAAATAAATAAAGATATTTGTGTCCATCTACAACTAAAAAAAAATTTAAAAAAAATTAAAAAATAAATAAAGTTACTACCTAAATATTACCAGTAAAATATGCCTATTACCAGTAAATATATATATATGTACTTGTGCATATAATGACTATATATAATTATTATCCACTTTTCATAATATTTTGCCATATATATTTACAAAGTCTACATATGTTGAGGTTTATAACATTTGTAGACTTTATAAATAATATACATGTTGAAATTTTCCTTTAATAAGTCATATATCTCGACTCTGTGATAGGCTGTCAGGGACCAAGGCTGGAAGTGGTGGAGGCACCATTTTCCAGCCAGCTTCCTGGCATCATTCTGCGGCTTAACATCCCACGCAGGAATTTCGCTCGTGTATGTGTGAGTACAGGATCACCGGGAGACAGCGGTAGCCGGGAGGCGTGGCTTCAGCGCTGGCCGGCAGAAAAGCAGTTGCAGCCGGGGCCCTTGGCACAGGGCTCCGGCTATCCGAGACTGAGACTGGAAGTAGCGGGGTGCCAGCTTCCAACCAGATTTTTGGCAGCTCTCTGCGCCTTGCCGCCCCACGCAAGAGTCTCACTCGCGTGTGTGAGCACAGGGCCACTGGGACACAGCGGTAGCCAGGAGGAGTGACTTCGGCGCCGACAAGTGGAGTGCAGTTGTGGTGGGGGATCCGGCCCAGGGCTTCAGCCCGGAGTTTAACCCGGGCGTGCCGGGCCTGCTTCCGCACAGGGTGCCTGGCCCCAGTGCCCACCGAACCGCGAGAGACCGCTAGCAGTTGCTTCTAGACAGACAGTTGGACTGACTGTCTCCTGATCGTAACCCCAGCTATTGTTCTTTGTGGACCACCTCCTAACACAGCGGAACTTCCTACACACCAGGGGGCGCAGGTGAACACCTGGGAGCAAACCATGGCCACGGTGGAACAGCGACTCCACCAGCGGCCCAGAGTTTCACCTTGGCCTGGGACCAGTACCAAGGATACCAGCCTGGAAAGTCCAGCAAACAATGGACAACGCCACCTAAGTAACGAAAACAACGAAACCTTAACTTAACGAGAAGTAACGAAACCCTGCAGGGAAACTATAACCGTATAGGAATTAAAACTGTAACACCTTGGATCAGCAGAGCTAGAAGGAAAGACACACAAACATCATGAGAAAACAAGGGAAGAAAGTGACTCAAACAAACCAATATACTACACTCCCAGAATCCATGGGCTGTACAGCAGGAGGAATGACAGAACAGGAATTCAGGACGTACATAATTAAAATGGTCGGTGACTTAAAGAATGATATAAGAGAGCAAACCCAGTCAGCAATAGATCACTTTGATGAAGAGATTCGCAGGCAAATACAGGAAGTAAAAGATCACTTCGATAAAGAGATACACAGGCAAATACTGGAAGTAAAAAATCACTTCAATAAGGAGATAGAGGTTCTGAAAAGGAACCAAAAAGAAATCCTTGAAATGAAAGAAACAATAAACCAAATCAAAAACTCAATAGAAAGCATCACCAGCAGATTAGACCACTTGGAAGACAGAACCTCAGATACTGAAGACAAAATATTTAACCTGGAGAATAGAGTGGACCACACAGTGAAGATGGTAAGAAGCCATGAACAGAACATCCAAGAACTTTGGGACAACATTAAAAGACCAAACTTGAGAATTATTGGGATAGAAGAAGGCATAGAACAACAAACCAAAGGAATGAACAACCTATTCAATGAAATAATATCAGAAAACTTTCCAAATATGAAGAATGAATTGGAGAATCAAATTCAAGAGGCTTACAGGACACCAAATGTTCAAAATCACAACAGACCTACACCGAGGCACATCATAATGAAAATGCCTAACATTCAGAACAAGGAGAGAATCTTAAAAGCCACAAGAGAAAGGAATCAGATTACATATAGGGGGAAGCCAATTAGGATCACTACAGACTTCTCAACCCAGACCCTGAGAGCAAGAAGATCATGGCAAAGCATATACCAAGTGCTAAAAGACAGCGGATGCCAACCAAGAATCT
>PVHX01028913.1:0-17525 GCA_004024805.1 Geosciurus inauris
GGTTATTGCTTTGCTAGGAAAGGAGAAACACAGGGGACTCCTGTCCCAAAGGCTGTAACTCTCCTGATCAGCAGGGACAGGGGGGTTTTAAAGGGTTACATTCCAGGTGTGCTCTGGTAGGGGGTCCCTGGGCACCCTGATGGCGCATTCACTTGTTAATTTGGCAGATCTTTCAGCAGGCATTTCCTTCCTGCAGTGAGTGTGTTCAAGGGCAGTTAACTAGGGGAAGAAAAGATAAACCTGAAAGATATGAGGGCTATATTCAGAAGGTGAAGGAACCACTGTTACACTCAGGCTGAGAATGGAAACTGAGGAATTAGCCCCAAAGTTTGGGCAGCACCAGGGAGAGTTGAAAAACTGGAATTGCAGCATATTCTCTGGCTAGCGCAGCAGCTAGACACATATATGTACCTCTCCTGCCCTTTGTCTCATTGTACCCCCTTTCTTCTCATTAAATCTATTTGCTCTCCTGGTCCGACAAAGATGGAGAGATTTGAGACAGAAAAAGTCTCCTCTATCTTCCTCAGGGCTGTCTTTGATAAACCTGTTTTTCTCCACCAACCTGTCTCCTGAGCTTTGGTTGAACTGTGAGCCACAGAACTTTCAACCTTGGTGTTAAGCCAGATGACCAAAAGGAGGCAGATTAAACTGCTGGGTAATGGCTTTATTGGGATATATGCTCCTGGGCGAACTCCTCAGTCCAACAGAGCGGGTCTGGGAGAATTGCACATGTGTTCTGCAGCACAGAAAACTTAAAGGGCCGGGTCTGGAAAAGGAAGGCTTAAGGCAGGAAGAGAAGGGCCTGAGGTAGGAAGAGGAGGTGATCTAGAGTCCTGTGTTCTCTGGGATTGGTCAGGGGATCCTGCTGAGGTCAGAGTCCTTCTGGGATGAGTCAGGGAAAAGTCCACTGATTGGTAGGAGGCGCCACTACTGCTTACGAATCAGCATCTGGTTGGCTGTTCCTTTGTGCATGTGGGCTGCTTGCTGCTTTATTCCCTGTGGCCCACGGCGGCAGCCATGTTATGTGTCCTGCACTCACCTCACGAGAAGAAATGGGAAATCTTGAGCGGATCTAACAGGGAGCTTATACAGAGCTTAAAGGTGTGAGGAGAGGAAGGCAGGCAGGGTGACAGAAGTAGAGGAGAAAGGAGGGAAAGGGACACAGAGAGGAGATATACCCGGAACAGTGGCATCATGTTTTCCACTGACCTCATCTGCCACAAGCTACCCAGGGGCTCCTTGGCCTGTGACTTGGAATACTGCTTTTGTGTGCTCACCACACAAGCTACTGTCTTGAGGTGTCTCTAACAGCATACTCTCTTGATTTACAGCCTGACCTTCAGGAGGCCAAGAACAGATCACACTCATCAGGTAGGAAAACAAGAGGTTTCAGGAAGAAGGAAGATGGATGTGAGCCTTCTGCACCTTGGAATCAGCCACCTGCAGGCAGATGCCTGTGCTGGTCACCTCTTCAGCACTTTCTCCAGCAGCTTGGTCTCTGCTCTTCCCTGTGCCCTTAGGTCACAGATGTCCTGACTACTTTGCCTCCTGAAGACCTGGCTTCTGGAGCAGAACTTCCATCTCAATGAAGGAAGAGACTCAAGAACAGATTGAGTTTGGGGGCCAAAGATGCCATGTTTATAAAGGTCTCGCACCATTGTAGCCCCAGTTTGAATTTGATCCTAGGGCCTCTGTTCCATGGATGATAAGAAATGCGGACAGGAGTCAGCTGACAACTGAGAAAGTGTGTCAGCCTAAAACCGCTTAGTTCAGATCACTAATTCCTATGCCTCCAGGAATCACAGCTCTCTTCATTTATTTTCTCCATGAACATATATGGAAGGAGAGTCTATTTTACCCCAGAGACTGGACTGAGAGCTGGGGGAAAGGAGGGAAATACAAGAGCCCAAGAGCAACCAAGCCCTGTGCTACTGAAAGGACTTTAGCGCTAGTAGAATGGACACCCCCAGGTGACCTCAATACATGAGGGAGGCAGGAAAGTTCCAGATGAGAACCCTGAGAGCAGGTGGTTCAATATCTCTCCACACTCTCACAGTGGGTTCATCACTGGGCTGAATGGTAAAAACCAGACCCCAAGCTGGAGGCCCAGATGACTCAGAGGTTCAGGGGAAGCCACAGAAGAGATGTGGGGGAAGGTGGGCAGTGCCTTTTCTGCTGTTGGGCTTCTTCTGTCTCTCTTCTGCCTCAATCTCAGATGCTTCTCAGCTGGTTGAAAACTAAGGAGGCACCAGCAGGCTAGTGGGATTCCAAGTAATGAAGAGAATCTGAGCCCTTTGACACAGGGATAAAGGGAAACTTCTCCCTGGAACCAAGGATTTGGGATGGAGAAGAGCAGTCCCACCACCTCAGGGCCCTCAGTAACCACCTATGAATGGACCTCCCCTGACAGACAAGGCTGGGTAGGGCCATTACCACTGCTTCCAACTCATGAGAGTTGAGACAAATTCTTCTGTTCGTCTGTTCACTCACTATCATTTGTTGAGCACCTGGTACTTGTCAGGTACCATGGGGAAACAGTGATGGAAAAAGTAAAGAAGGATCCTACCTGAAAGAAGCTTATAGTCTGGTGCAGTGCATCTCCCAGATTTTTTCATCTCAGGGTATACTTAGGAAAAAAAATGTATACATATGCACTTCCCTCAAGTATCAGGGTGAAGGAAGTCACTCTGGCTAGAGAGGATCAACCCAGATCCTCCGACTGACCCAGGCTCCCCACCTTCCCCAACTCCTGCACTGGTTCCAAGGGCTGAGAGGATCAATAGCATCATAAGCCATTTGCAATAGCACACCAGCTAGAAACTCTAGTTACAGGGTTACAGGTTGACTTCTGATTTCTAGTTCTTGGGGTAATTGAGGTTGATGGATGATCAGGACACTGTAACCTGCCAGTCTGAGGCCACAGAAGAACAAGATGGTAGAGGCTTTAAACCATGGCTGCAAATCCTTAACACTCTTCCAATGAAAAGATGGGGGCCTGGGTCCCCTCTCCCTGAATCTAAGTGGGCTTGTGATGGCTTTGAGCAATTGGGCACAGCAGAAGTGACTCTGTGTGACTGCGGAGGCTGGGTGGTAAGAGACCAAGCCATTTCTCTTGTACTCATCGAAACCTGTGAACATGGAGAATTGAGCCTCCATGTGAGAAGTTCCACTACCCCTAGAACACTACCAGAGAGACCCCATGCATGTGCACATATCCACGGCCCCAGCTGAGCCCATCCTGAAGACTGTGCCAAATACATGAGCCAAGAAGCCTTTTAGTGATGTCTAGCCATTCAAGTCTTCCCAGACCCTGGGAGCAGAAAAAGCCACTTCCATTGTACCTTGTCTGACTGTACCACAGTTTCTTTATCCATTCATCTATTGAAGGGCATCTAGGTTGCTTCCACAGTTTTGCAATTGTGAATTGTGCTGCTATAAATATTGAAGTGGCTGCGTTACTGTAGTATGCTGTTTTTAAATCTTTAGGGTATAGGCCAAGGAGTGGAATAGCTGGATCAAATGGTGGTTCCATTCCAAGTTTTTTAAGGATTCTACATACTGCTTTCCAGATTGGTTGCACCAGTTTGCAGTCCCACCAGCAATGTTTGAGTGGACCTTTTTCACCACATCCTCGCCAGCACTTATTGTTGCTGGTATTTTGGATAGCTGCCATTCTGACTTGGGTGAGATGAAATCTGAGAGTAGTTTTGATTTGCATTTCTCTAATGGCTAGAGATGTTGAACATTTCTTCATATATTTGTTTATTGATTGTATATCTTCTGAGAGGTTTCTATTCAGCTCTTTAGCCTATTTATTGATTGGGTTGTTTGGTTTTTTGGTGTTAAGTTTTTTGAGTTCTTTATATATCCTGGAGATCAGTGCTCTATCTGATGTGCATGTGGCAAAAATTTGCTCCCAGAATGTAGGCTCTCTGCTCACCTCGTTGATAGTTTCTTTTGCTGAGAAGCAGCTTGTTTTATTTTAGTTTTTGTTCTTTGGACCAGGGATTGAACCCAGGGACACTTAATCACTGAGCCACATCTCAGCCCTTTTTTATTTTTTATTTTAAGATAGGATTTCATTAAGTTGCTTACAGCCTTGCTAAATTGCTGAGGCTGGCTTTGAACTTGCTATCCTCCTGCCTTCGCTCCTCTCATCACTGTTATTGCAGGAGTGTGCCACTGTGCCAGCTCCCTAAGGTTTTTAAGCTCAGTTTAGAAATAATATTCCACTTATAAATCTTGACAATTTCCACAATAATTTTAAAGATTTTTTTAACTTACTAAATTCCTTTGGATATTTTAAATATTTAAGTTCATTATATTCAATATCCTTTTTAAAGTAATACAGTGAACTTTTCCAAGCACTTAAATAATATTTGCAAATCTAATAAATTCATTTTATAAACATGATTGTAGGAGACCTGGTCACATAAGTGTGGTTATAGGGAGAGCTGCAAGGCTGAGCAGGTGGGAACACCCTGCTCTCTCTGGTCTTGGAACACCAAGACTTGGCCCCAGCCCCCTGCCAACTGATGTGCCTGGAGACTTCTCTCCCCTTAGCCCCGGCTCTTTGCCAATTGATATGTCCGGCCAGATTTCTCTTCCTCTGACCTTGGCTCCTTGCTGGCGGGCCCAGCTTCTTGCCAGCTTCCTCTAGCCCCGGATGGGATGTATTCTATAACTGACCTTACACTTTTAACAATGAGCTTTATACATGTACATTGTTATCATTCCTCTTGACTTTGTACCATTAAAAAATATATAAAAGGGCCTAAAAAAAATAAAGTGTTAGATCATTAAGAATAAAGGAGCTGTCTTTATATTCATTCCGTTCACAACGTCGTGGCGCCCAACGTGGGGCACGAGCGTGGGAAGCAACATACACAGCAGAACCAAAAGGGAACACCCCGGGGTAAGTGGACCAAAGGGAGACTTTTGGCAAAAAACATACACGGATAAGTGTACTAAAAGGGAAGCTTTCAGCAAAAAACATACACGGATAGGTGTACTAAAAGGGGAAACTTTCAGCAAAAATATGGGAAATTCTCATTCACTCAGAGCTCAGTATTTAGCTTTGCTTCAAGGACTTTTACATTCAATAGGGGTAAAGGTTCCTAAATGCCAGCTCAGGGAACTCTTTGACACTATTAAAAAGCATTGCTATTGGTTTTATTATCAAACTAAAGTGCAACTTAAGTTAAGGGAATGGAAGTTAGTTATAAAAGAGTTTTAAAAATACCATCAAAGAGGAGAGATTATACCTATAAAACTTTGGACTCTTTGTGGTACTATAACACAAGCTTTACAGTTATTTAAAACTGAAAGCAAAAGTAATTCACAAAAAAAAATTATGAGGAGGCTCCCCTCCCGAGTGAAGGAGAGGCAATAAAAAAAGATTATGTTGTAGATAGAGATTAAAAATAAGAAGAAAGGTGATGCTATACTTTTATCTCTTCCTAAGCCTCCTAAATCAGACACTGATGATAATTTTGGTAATGATAATAATAGTAATGGTGAGGATAATAAATTATATAAATTATTTTAACAATTTCAAAAAAATGATAAAAAGACAAAAAAATAAAAAAGAGGATGTTCAACCTAGTGCTCCTACTTATACTTTACTGTTTCCTATAAAGAAAGCTACTGGAAAAGAGACCAGTCTGCAACCCAAGGGGGGAAAAAAGAAAAGAAAAGAAAAGAACTGTCTTTTATTTGGCTAGCCTCATTCCTCAAAAGTCACGGGAGATAATGTTTTATAAATTTTTATACCCAAATCTGGCCTAAACACCAACTGGGAAAAAAGGGGTTAAAAATCCCCGGATAGTTAACAGTTCCCCTGAACAGATAAAATTGGAGTTTACATTCCAATACAAAAAAAAAAAAAAAAAAAAAAAAAAAAAAAAAAAAAAAAAAAAAAAAAAAAAAAAGCCTGATAAGGGGCTTAAAACCAAAGAAAAAAGAGGTCTGTTCAAATCAACTTGAGGTTTCTCTCTCCTTTTTTCTCATGTTGCTTTATTGAAACAATTAACAACCATGTCATTTTTTCCAGAAATCTTAGGTTTTAAATTCTATATTTTTTTGAGCTCCATTTGGAGACAGCTAAAAATGTTGACTCAAAAAGCAAAAAAGACATTACAGAAAGTGGGTCGACCTCTTAATTCTGTTAATCTATTTTTGGCAATGCTTGCTATTGTAAATTGCCAGGTAAGTATTGTTAATACAAAATCCTATGCTTATTGGGCTTATATTCTGAATCCTCCTTTAATAAGAGGAGTTTCATAGGGAGAATGTACATGCTGTTTCCAGTATGTACTAATCAAACAGGCTTTTTTCCTCCCTCAAAATGTAAAGGTGTAAAAAATTTGCCCAAACATCAAGAACCACATTCTATTACTAATTTGTCTTTTGCTATTGAAGGAATTCCTTTATGTATTGGATTTCATGATTTTTGTTTACCAATTATAAATCATAATCATGCTCATACATGTAATATTTGGGGACTTAATTATCGTAATTTTCATGCTGTTGTATTTTCAGTACTTATTTCTGCTAGAGGTTTTAATACTTCTTCTAAATATTATAATTCTTCTATACAATCACATATGCCTTTGAGCTCAGCTACTTTTTTTAAAACATCTTTATCACAGTTGAAATGAAAAAACTGTAGAGATCATAAACCAAATATAATAATACTTCTATTATTAGTTATTATACACAAAATATTTACACAAATATTATACACAAAATATTTCTTATGTTGTTAGTACTTGTGTTAAATTTCCTTTTTCCTTACTAGCAGGAAATTAGAGTTGAAATCAAATTGTAGGTCAAATTGATTGTACAAACTGTTCCTTAATTCAATGTGTAAATAAAACTTGGTGGAAAGACATAAAACAAAATAACTAATCTGTCATGATCATAAAAACAAAAATGAAAGTATGGATGCCTATTAATCTAACTCGTCCTTGGTCGGACTCTATCACTGTTTCACATCTTTATGATGCTGTGACTGTCATATTACATCATTCTTGTCAAATGATAGGACTGATTATCACTTCTATTCTTGCTGTTGCTTCTGTCGCTACAACTGCTAAAATAACGCTACATAATGGACTACAAACTGCGGATTATATAAAAAATGACATAAAGACTCTCATTTGCTATGGCAGCAACAAAAAAAATTAGATTCTCAATTAGCTACTAATGTTATAAATTTACAACATACTGTATCTTGGTTAGGAGATCAAATTACTGTATTAGCAACACGTAGTGTGCTTAAGTGTGATTAAAATTCTACTAATTTCTGTATAACTCCTGTGCCTTATAGTATTAGTAACAAATGGGATAAAATTAAACATTTATTGATAGGACATCAAAATTTAACTTCTAAAATAATAAAATTAAAACAACAAATTATTATTACCTTTAGCAAGACCCTACCAACGCTTACAGGGTCAGATATTTTAAAAGGGTTGTCTGATAGTCTTAATAACCTTAATCCTTTAGGTCATTAACAGCTTCATTTGGTAATACTTTATTAATCATTGGGTTATGTTTTTTTATATATATAGCCTTCCATTGCTGGAAAAAGCAAAAAAGAATTGACAGATAAAACTACTCAAACTCTGGCTGTAATACACTCATTACAAAATATATATATAAGGGGGAAATGTAGGAGACCTGGTCACATAAGTGTGGTTATAGGGAGAGCTGCAAGGCTGAGCAGGTGGGAACACCCTGCTCTCTCTGGTCTTGGAACACCAAGACTTGGCCCCAGCCCCCTGCCAACTGATGTGCCTGGAGACTTCTCTCCCCTTAGCCCCGGCTCTTTGCCAATTGATATGTCCGGCCAGATTTCTCTTCCTCTGACCTTGGCTCCTTGCTGGTGGGCCCAGCTTCTTGCCAGCTTCCTCTAGCCCCGGATGGGATGTATTCTATAACTGACCTTACACTTTTAACAATGAGCTTTATACATGTACATTGTTATCATTCCTCTTGACTTTGTACCATTAAAAAATATATAAAAGGGCCTAAAAAAATAAAGTGTTAGATCATTAAGAATAAAGCAGCTGTCTTTATATTCATTCTGTTTGCAACACATGATGATGTTCTTAAATGTGTCAATGCCATTTATATAGTAAGATTCTTTTGTAATGTTCAGGATAAATTTTTAAATTAATTGCTCAGTACTCTGGTTAGCCTAATTCTCCAGGTATTTTCATATTCCTTTTGTGTCCCATCGCCCATCTTACCAGCCCTCCTTTTGCTTCAATCAACTGACATAGCAACCAGCTTCACACAGGTAGGACCTGACAGTACCTCTCATCCTCAGTTTCTTTTGCTTTTTACCTGTCTTTCTTCTTGGGCACTGTGGCAAAGGACCCCTGGGAACCACTCTACATTCATCCAGTCACAAACCCAGAATGTTAAGGGATTTGATACTCTGGAAAGGAAATCCAGTGAGAGACAGAAGCTAGTGGATAAAAACCTCCCCTCCTATTCCTGGAGCAGACACATCTGAGACATTCCACAAGATTCCTAGCAGGTGTCCAGCATGATGAAGCCTCAGTTGCCCACAGCAATGATCCCTTATTAAGATAAACTACCTGCCTCTAAGTTTTGTTCCAGCTCTGCTTTCTAGAGGGAATGCAGACAAATTCTAATTTGCACAAATTTGGCCAAGACAAATAGCACATGCACAACTCATGCTCAGATTTTACACAATAATAATAGCACAGGTTTGATTTGCTTCATAGTATCTGTTCTCAATTCTAAATCATCCCCAGGGTTAAAAAATTCATCAGAGCTACCATAAGAAAACACTACAATCTGGGTAGCTTAAAACAACTAAAATGTATTTGCTTGCAGTTTGAGAGGCTAGATGCCTGAAATCAAGGTGTCAGCAGGGTCATGCTCCCACTGGGCTTCTGGGTGAAATGCTCCTTGCATCTTCCTGGCTTCTGGGTGACTGGTGGACCTTACTGCCACTTGGCTTATAGCTGTGTCACTCTAGTCTGCTTCATTTTCATGTGGCATTCTTCCCATGTGTATCTTCACATCATCTTCCTTCTGCATATATCTGTGTCCTCATTTCCTTCTTATTTTTACAGGGGTGCCACTCATATTGGATTATGGCATGCTCTAATGACCTCTTCCTGACTTGATTATCTGCAAAAACCCCATTTCCAATTATGGTCACTTGCTGAGATAATAGGAATTAGGACATCAATTTGGTGGGACATAATTCAACCCATAATACTCGCCAAGGAAATAATTACAAAATTCTAACCAATTAGGGGGTGTTATAGTTTGGATAACAGGTACCTCTCAAAAGTTCCTGTGTTGAGGCAGGGATATTCAGAGGTGAATTGATTCAATTATGAGAGCTGTGACTTAATTAGTCCATTTAACAATGGTAACTATAGGCAGGTGGGATGTAGCTAGAGGAGGCTGGTCACTGGAGGCAATTCCTAAAAGGGTTCATCTTCCCTGCATCCTCTTCCCCTTTCTCTCTCTGCTTCCAGGCTACCATAAGGTGAGAAGTACTCCCTTCTACCATACCCTACCACCATGATGTTCTGCCTCACCATGGGCCCAGAGCAATGGAATCAGCTGACCATGAACTGTATCTCTAAAACCCTAAGACAAAATAAACTTTTCTTCCTCTTTGTTCCTGCCTGGTATTTTGGTCATAGCAACATAAAGCTGACTAACACAGAGGACTCCCAAGCAAACTTTCAGGTTTCCTGTCAGCAGGCCACTTTGCAAATTGACCAGAGATCCTGGCAGGATACCAGATCAGAAACTATGGGTCTCTGGGAAGAAGTGAGACAGAGCCACCTTCCAGCTATCATACCAAAAGAGATCTAAGTCCATGCCTTTTTATGGTATTGTGGAAACAGACCACAAACTGCATATTCTTGAATTCAGCTTTAGCTAGAAAATGTCAGAGGATGCAGAGTCTCCAAGACCTGGTAAGCAATTGTTCAGAAGGAAACCTGGAAAAAAATAACATTATTGATAAGAGTACTTTAAAAAAATAATAAATCATGAGGGAGCCATTATATCTTATGAGGTAGAAAAGGAAAATAATGGTGAATATTTACACATCTGTGAACAAATAATATGAACTCATTCTATCCACCCTCTATATCTTTTGACATCATAGATGAAATCCTATGTAGTTTGCTGAAGAGTAAAAAGAGCTTTGCTTTAATATTGAAAGCTTTATTCTTATGGTTTCAAGGATTTTGACTTGTGATCTTAAAACTAATGTTTGCTTTATGTTACTATATTGGAGAGAATGCTATTGTAGAAAATAGTGTTTGTTCACTTGAAGTTCTATGCTACATTTGTCATAGGAAGTTGATTTTTCCCAACAATCTTGGTGACTAATTAACTTGCTATGACATCACTTGTCAGAGCAAATTAACTCAACCCTTATAAAAGGATAGAACCTGTTTATTAACATTAGGAACACAGATAAAGGGATTATTTTTCCTTGCAATATTCATTGATTAGTAAAGTGGTTCTAACAGATTAATTTAAGCACAATTTGACAGGGTGATCCTGCTGATTAAGCTGCTTGAATTCAAGTTAAACCTTACCTCATTGTTAAGTCTAATGATCACATGTCCAATCCCAACCAGCTGGCAGCCACTTGATGGGCTTTGGCTATTTACCTGATTCTACTATGATTTTTTTTCCATATTCTCCCTACAATCTATGAATGCATTTGAATCCACCAAAATGACATTTGATGGATTCACATACCAGAGGCACAAAACCCCTAACTTTGTCCAGCTTAATAGCCATAACATCCAAGGTCATATGAATGACAGGAGAGAGGGAAATTTCACAAAGAAATATCTGATGAGCACCCACTTTCTCTGTTGTCATAAGAAACTTCTAGGTAAAAAAATGAGTAATGAACCAGAAGACTGATTCTTACAATGAACAGTTGAAACACTTTAAAGAAAATCAGAAAATCTTTGGCAAACGTTGTGCATTCCAGATTTATTTATATTAAAATGAAAACAAATTATATCAAAATAAATACTAATAAGTGCATCAGAACACTTTGAACCAAAGGCTTCTCTCTCTGGTCTCTGGGAAGTAATGAATCAGAGAAGCTGTGTGGTAAAGTCTGACAAAACTGTGCAAATGATTGCTGGATTAGTATGAACTACCTGTGCTAACTCATGAAGCCCCAGCCTCTGTTTTATTATTTAACAGTAAAATACCTCTTATTTTTTTTATATGAATCCAAACTTATCAAAAGATCAAGTGGGAAAGAAGTGGGTACTTCCAAGACAGATTAAACCACATGGAGTTGGCTATATCCAGGCAAAGGAGGGTGAAAATTGAGCATAAACTTGCCAATGAAGCATTTGGGACTAAAGGAACAAATAAATACATAGATGAACAAACAAATAAATGAAAGGGTGGTGAAGTTGAGGGGAGCTGCCACCTCTTTCTAGGGGGTTTCTGTTCACCTTGGTTCATTCATTCTCTTGCTTTATCTTTTTCTGTCTCACCTTGCCAGTGTATGGAGCCCACAGCACCTTCATGAAAGGCCCTCCTGGAAGCAAAGTTTCTCCATTGGGAGCTCCCTGTGGATCCAGGCTTGGAAGTGGGAGCCATATTCATTAACCTGGCATTACACATTCCTCCTGCTCTTCTGGATCTGCTGAAGCTGACAACCGGACATGGACTCAAGGCTGCTATTGTCTGAAGATGTTCCCCCAAAATTCATATGTTGGAACCTACCCACAAGGTAATGCATTAAGAACTGGGTCGTTTGGAGTGTCATTAGGTCACGAGTGGAATTTGTGCTTTTTATAAAAGAGGCCTAAGGGAGCTTGTTCACCCTTTCCATCATATGGTGACACAGCCAAAAGGCATCATCTATGAGGAGCATAACCCTCAGAAAACACTGAATATGCCTGCACTTTGATCCTGGACTTCCCAGCCTCTAGAACAATTGATTCCTCTTGCTTAGAAGTTATCCAGTCTAAGTTTATTTGGTTTTGAAACCCAAATGGACTAGACACTGCATCATCTACTTGTAGAACTCAGCCTAGTACTTACTAGGTTCTGCAGGGGTTATGAGCTGTTGCAAATTCTTTATAGGAGTTTCACTGGTGAGGCTTCTCTTCTGCTGTCTAGGATAACTCATGCACATTCCTGTGGGCCACAAGAGTCAGAATGTGGCTGTAAGGTCAGATAATGATGACCAAAAGAAGGCCAATTAAAATCACTGAGCAGGGCTTTATTGATATATGCTCCCGGGCAAGACTCCCCTGTCCAACAGAGCTGATCTGGGAGAATCGCACCCAGGCTCAGCTGGTTTGAAAGTTTTATGGGCTTGAGAAAGGAAGGGGAAGGCTTGGGACAGGAAAGGGAGGTTTTTGGGAGTCCCATGTCCTCCTGAGGTTGGTCGGGGGATCGGCTGATTGATGGTAGTCATGAGTCACCGTCACTGCTTGCCTGCTGGTGTTTGATTGATTGTTCTCTCGCGCATGCGGGCTGCCTGGTGTTTTGTTTTCCGTAGGTGCCTTAAACCGACCTAACATCCCAGCCTTTTTGATGATATAGGATGACGAATTCTATCTGGCTACTTTCTGCTGGCTAGGGGGCCCTGGAGGGAAAGGAGATGGCTCGGGTGTCAGTTCGGTAGGGAGGCAACCATACGGGTGTAGGAGCATCTGGTTATAGGTCACTCTGGCAGCTTCATCTATGTGCTTTCAGGTAAGCCTGAGGAGGCAAGGAGCAATTATTAGTAGAAGTTCTATTACTAATATAGGAGTGAGAATGGGAGTCAGCCATGTACTGAGGGTAGAGTTTAGCCAGCCTGGCCAAGTGTCATTTGATCGTTGCTGTTTAAGTCTTTCACTTATATGATGGAGGGTGTTGACATTTCTTCAACCAGCCCAGTTTCATTGATGTCATAGCAGCATTCTTCTTTTAGGAATAGACATGTTCCTCCTTTGTCTGTTGTTAGGAGATCCAGGGCTTGACGGTTCTGTAATGAAACCTGGGCAACAGATGTTATCTGCCATTGCAGGGAAGTGAGAGAGGCAGCCAATGTCTCTATCATTTCTCAGAGTTGTTCAAGTTTCTGAGTAGTGGTTACTGCATAACCAAGTCCTCCTGCTGCCAGCCCAGAGGGAGCAAATTAGGAGGCCAGGGAGAGCTCAACTACCATTGGTAGAAAGATGGCCCATTTTTTCCTGAAAAAGGAAGTGGTAACAAGCCATCTTAATTCAGCCTTGCTGTAGAGTTAATTGAGGAACCAAGGTGGAGGGAACACAAAAGGCAAAGTGCATGCTGAGGCTTAGATTCTTTGTTAGGATACCATTGCACCAGAAAAAGAACCCTGCAGAGCAAAGGTTGGGGAAGAGATTTGAATGACCTGGTCACAGGGTGCCAAACCAGAGGAAGTGTAGCAGCAGGAGAAATTCCCTGATGAGTTACAAAAGAGAGGTACCTCCTCAAAGGCCAGAGAGAGGGGCCCTTGGAGTCGGTTTGAGGTACTGAGAGGAACATCAATGGGAATTGCAGTTAAAGGAGTATGATCTGAACCTGCACAGAGTCTGAAATGTTATTAACTTTGGATAAATTAAGAAGCTGAAGGCCCTGACATATTAGGGCCATTCATGAAAAAGGGTCAGCTTTGGGATGGGCAGTTGCTTCTAGCTGGTGTTGAAGTTCTTTTTCTTGCTCCTGGATGTTTATGTGAATTTGAGGGAACACTGGTACATAAGTTCTCCAGATTCTGACAGAGGCTGAAGGGAGCTTGGCAAAACCCCAGGAATAAAATTTACCATCAATACCAAAAGCCCACTTTGGGTCCCATGAGTTCCAAATAGTTAATCTGGTGTGTGCTCAGTTCTCATAACAAGGCTTATCTAGGAAGCGCTTTTTGCATGAATTAAAAGGGCACCCACCATAGATGTTAGAACAGTACTTACAATGTTTTTAGGTTTGGTTTGGTTTGATATAAAGCATAGCATTGCTGCACATAGGTGGGACAAGGTGGCTTGGTTGAATCCAGTAATGTTAAGGGTGATCGCTCGATTGCAGTCAGTGGAAGGGCAATTGCCTTGACTCATAAACTGGGAGTAGGTGATGCCATTCTGCTGCCAGTTGCTTGGATGTAGAAGCACCATCTGTGGGTTGGGATAAAGGCCTGAGAGAGATTAATGATTAGTAAAAAAAAAAAAAAAAGAAGAAGAAGAAGAAGAGGAGGAGGAGGAGGAGGGCTGGTGAGAAATTTTGAGTTTGGTGGGTCCCAGTGCGGTGGAAGTCCAGGGCTGGGCATTGGCGGTAGGCGCCTTTTTGAGGTGAGTGACATGGTACCAAGGCAGGTGGCCCAAAAGCTTAGCTGCTGTTGGGGTGGTAAGTATGACTGTGTGGGGCCCCATCCAGTGAGGTTCCAACAACTGAGGATGCAGCTCCTGAAGTAAGACTGTGTCTCCTGGTTGAAGAGGGTCTGAGTTGATTTGCATATGTGCTGGGATTGAGGTAATGCATGGCGCAGGCAGGCAGCGGTCTGCATGTTCCCTCAGGAGCTCATGTAGAAGGGTGAGATAGGGCAGGTAGGACACAAGGGGAGGAGGACTAGTTGGAAAGCTTTGGTTGATTAGGAAAGGGTGCCCGTAGAGTAGCTCAAAGAGACTAAAGCCTGAGGGGGCTCTAGGGGCTGCCCAAATTTGAGTGAGGGCCAATGGCAGGAGATTGGGCCAGGAAAGCCTGAGTTCAATAGCAAGTTTAGCGAGATAATCCTTGAGGAGGCCATGAGCCCTTTCAATCTTACCTGAGGATTGGGGTTAGTAGGGGGTGTGGAGCGTCCAAGTGATGTTGAGGCCTTTGGAGACTAGTTGAACAACCTGAGACGTGAAAGCCAGACCATTATCTGACTGGATAGAGACAGGAAGTCCAAACCTGGGACTAATCTGCTCAATAAGGATGGAGGCAAAGGTATCAGCAGTTTCCCTGGAGGTAGGGAAGGCTTCTATCCAACCTGAAAAAGTATCAACCAAAGTAAGTAAGTAGCGAAGTTTTTTGTGTCTAGGCATGTGAATGAAGTCAATCTGCCAGTCTTCTCCTGGCTGGTGGCCCCTCACCTAATGTGTGGGGAGTTGGGGTTTGATGCCCTCTTGTGGGGATATGGAAGAGCAGAGAGAACAAGTGGAATGGATCTGCTGGAGAGTAGTTCTCATTCCTGGGAAGTAAAAGAGGGATTGTAAAAACTGGAAAAGGGGTTTGGGGTCAATATGAAGAGAGTTATGAATGTCTATCAATAAACTGTAAGCTTGCTGTTTAGGGAGGGCAATCCGATTCCCCAGGAAGATCCAGCCATCATCCCCAAAATGGCCACCTTAAGTTATTAGGTCCTATCATTCCTGTGGGTATAGTTAGGTTTAATTGAGGTGGATAGAAATAGGATAGGGGGCTCCAGAGTTCCTGTGAACCGGCAGGAGCCACAGAGGGCCCTGATCCACCCTCAGGAACTTCCATGGTTGTCCAGCCAAAGGGAGACCAGGGACTGCTACCTCTAGCCACTGGGGAGCCCAAATTCATGGCAAGAGTCACTCCAGAGACCCCAGCGGAGGCAGCCCTACCCAAGGGTGGCCTGGGCCTGCCTCAGTTCTGCTCCAGAGTTCCTGTGAACTAGCAGGAGCTGCAGAGGGCCCAGATCAACCCTCAGGAAATTCCATGGGTGTCCAGCCAACAGGAGACCAGGGGCTGCTAGCTGCTAGGAACAGAGGAAGGCATACCCAGGGTAAGAGTGGCCTGCAGAGATCCCAGCATGAAGAGGCCCCACCCAAGTGCAGTCTGGGCCCGCCTAAGTTCCGCTCCAGAGTTCCTGTGGTCAGGCAAGACAAAAGGCCCAAAACCATCCTTAGGGAATGCCAGGGGTGCCCAGTTGAAGGCAGACCAGAGCCTGCTAGCCTCCAGCCCCAGGGGAGATCACACGCACTGTAAGGGTCGCACACAGACTCTCCTGCTTGTGACCCTGCCTAAGTGAGACAGGGGCCCACTTCCAGTTCCACTCCAGAGTTCCTGTTCAGCAGTAGGAGTGCAAGAGAGGGGCAAAACAGCCCTCAGGGGCCGCCTCAGGAGCCTAGCCAAGGATACTCCCACTGCCCTCTATAGGTACATCCACTACCTCCACCACCAATTTTAGTGGCAGTAGTGCCCATCTGGGGACACTAGGGGAACAGAAGTAGCTCCAAGGTGAGACACAGGTAATCTGGAGTGTCAATACAAGATTATAGGATAAAAGCCACAATACCTCAGATTGGTATTTCAAGAAAGGAAGATACACACCCAACATGAAAAAACAAGGGAAGAAAGTGCCCCAAAGAAACCTGGATACCACTGTAACAGAATCCATTGACAGCACAGTTGTTGAAATGTCAGAGAAGGAATTCAGACTGTACATAATTAAAATGATCAGTGAACTAAACAATGACATATGTGAACAATTACAGGCAAAAATCAATCAATCCAAATAAGAAATAAGAGAGCAAATAAAGGCAACCATCAATCTTTCTAACAAAGAGATAAGAGAGCAATTACAAGTAGCAAAAGATTACTTTAAGAAAGAGCTAGAGATTGTGAAAAAAAACCAATCAGAAATACTTGAAATGAAGGAAACAATAAACCAAATAAAAAACTCAGTAGAAAGCATCACCAGTAGACTAGATCACCTAGAAGACAGAACCTCGGATAATGAACACAAGATATACAATCTTGAAAATAAACTTGACCATACAGTGAAAATGGTAAAAAATCATGAACAGAACATACAAGAAATATGGGACAGCATCAAAAGACCAAATCTAAGATTTATTGGGATAGAAGAAGGTGCAGAATTTCAAACCAAAGAATGCACAATCTCTTCAATGAAATAATATCAGAAAAATCCCCAAATATGAAAAATGAAATGGAAAATCAAATACAAGAGGCTTACAGGACACAAAATGTACAAAATTTCAACAAATTTACACCAAGGCACATTATAATGAAAATGTCCAACATACAGAATAAGGACAGAATTTTAAAGGCTGCAAGAGAGAGGAACAAGATTACATACAAGGGGAGACCAATTCATATCTCAGCAGATTTTTCAACCCAGACCCTAAAAGCCAGGAGATCATGGAATAACATATTCCAAGCCCTGAAAGACAATGGATGACAAACAAGACTCCTATATCCAGAAAAATTGAGCTTCAGATTTGATGATGATATAAAAACCTTCCATGATAAACGAAAGTTAAAAGAATTTACAGCAAGAAAGCCTGCACTACACAGTATTCTTGGCAAAATATTCCATGAGGAGGAAATGATAACCAACAATGAAAAATTAAAAAGAGAGGAACTTCACTAAAGGAAAGACCATTCAAAAGAGAAAACAACTCAAGGTAAAAACCAAAAACAAACCAAAATGACCAGAATTACAAATCATATCTTAATAATAACCCTGAATGTAAATGGCCTGAATACTCCAATTA
>PVHX01028914.1:0-17511 GCA_004024805.1 Geosciurus inauris
GTGCCTGGTGTACGTGTTGCTCCTGCCTCCTTTCTCAAGGCATGATGTTAGTAACACATTCTTCCTTCCTGATCCATAGGTGGCAACCTCAGTGAGCAGTGCTGAAATCCAGCCACTTGTGCGGTTAACAATGCTACTGCCTGAAGCCTCACATGATCAGCCTATGGCTCAAGGTATCCTTTTAGAAAGACATTCTGCTTTAAAAAAGAAAAATGATAAGTTAATCCAGGCACATATTTTTAAAGAACAAAATGTTAGTGGAATAAGTCACAGAATATGATCAAATATTATTTGATCATATTTGTTAATCAGAAATTAACAAAACAAGTGCTCCTAACTAGTAAATAAGAGTTTACTATCATATAAATAATCTGGTTGTAATAAGATTCTTTACTGGTTAAGTATAGATATTGAGTCAGAAACCAATGAATTTTAGTTAATTCTGTTTTTTAGCCGCTTATTTTTTGAAAACACTTTACCATAGTTGTCCACTTGAAAGTGAAGAGATTTTAGTCATAAGTATTTTCTAAGGATTCGCTTCCATTTGAAAGAAACAAAATCTGTTGAGTACCATGTTAGAAATACATGATGAACAACCTGGGATTTACTTTATTAATGGCAATATATTAGTTTTACTACTTTCAGTTGTTTTGCTTTTGAATTTTATTTTGAAGACTATAGCATAGCTTTTGTTAATTCTAGAAAGCATATTGGCTTTATTCAGTAACTTTAAATTCCTGACTTCAAAGGAATATGGATTAAGAGAATAAGGAGCCGGGCGCCGTGGCTCAGGCCTGTAATCCCAGCACTTAGGGAGGCTGAGACAGGAGAATTGCAAATTCAAAGCCAGCCTCAGCAACGACGAGGTGCAAAGCAACTCAGTGAGACCCTGTCTCTACATAAAACACAAAATAGGGCTGGGCATGTCGCTCAGTGGTCGAGTACCCCTGAGTTCAATCCCCAGTACCAAAAAAAAAAAAAGAATATGGATAAAGGAATATGAATATGAAAATAAGTTTAAACACTAAAGTATTGCATATATATAGAAAATGTTTTTAGAAATACTTGCTTAATTAAAACAGCATATTCATCCCAGTGTTTATTCCAGTAATTTCCTAATATGTCATTGTGATTTTTAGTAATTCATGTTAACAGAATACAGAAGTGTTTAATTATAGGAAATATTCATTTGATTTTCTATATAGTATGCTTGGCAATCTTTAGAGAATTAGTAATAGAAGTAATTTGAATAGCAGAAGAATTCAGAAAGATAGCATGACATAAAATGAACATATAAAATTCAATACATTTCATATATGCACATAAGCAATTAGAAAAGATAATGTTAGGGAAAACCACAGTTTACAAAAGCAACAAAGAAGATAAAATAATAGGAAACAAAAAACACAAAAATAAATATGAGCACATGGAAAGACTTCATTTTTAGGTAGTATAATTCAACATCATAAAAATATCAATTTTTTCTAAATTAATCTATAAGTTAAATACAGTCCAAATAAAAATATCAACAGATTTATGTTAAACAAAATTTTATTCATGTGGAAAAACTAGTGTTTAAAAGTAGCCAGGAAAATACTCAAAAAGGGGAGTAACCCTCCTAAACATTAAATCATACTAAGAAGCGTACCTAAATCAATATTTATGTTACTGCCACATGAAAAATAAATAAAATTGAAAAACGTAAAATTTAAAAATCCATTTATATCCTCATTTATGGAAAAAGAAAATAGAGAATTAACAAGAAACTAAGGAGATTAGTCATGAGGGTGGGTGGGAGTTAGGGAGGAAATGCCAGAGTGTGGGAACAGGGCAGAAGGGCTAGAAGGGGGGCTCGGGCCTCTCCTCTGCACAGGCCGCCTGGTACAGCTTGGCTTTCAGAACAGTGAGTATTTCACTTAATGAAGAGAAAAATAAATTTTAAAAATGGGAAAATAACATGGAAATTAAACGAATTAATCTAGCTGCATTCCACATGAATAACACTGAAGTGAGTCCGGAACTAACCCAAGTTAACTTTTTTTTTTTGGTACTGTGGATTAAACTCAGGGGCACTCAGCCACTGAGCCACATCTCCAGCCCTAATTTGTATTTTATTTAGAGACAGAGTCTTACTGAGTTGCTTAGTGCCTCTCCATTGTTGAGGCTGGCTTTGAACTCACCATCCTCCTGCCTCAGCCTCCCGAGCCACTGGGATTATAGGTGTGCGGCATTGCACCCAGGCTATGTTAACTCTTGAACATATTTAAGGCTCATGTCCTCAAACTAATGGTGAAGAAAACTATGAACAAACATTGGATTCTTTTTACTAGTTTAACTTTTTGCAGTAGTACGAGTTAACAATTGTGAAACTACTAATTTGTGTCTAATGTTGGGTAAATAAGTAAATGTACCGTGAATGATGAAAGTCAGGTTTCTTCCTTTCATGTAAATGAATTACAGTATGGGAGAGGGAAAGATGTCCAGTGGACCCTACAGGGTTAGATTAGATTTGGAGCTTTCTGCATGAATTAATGTCTTTAACAGATAGAGAGGTGTGAGTACTTGTGTGTGTGCATGCACTCATCTACACACAGGCACATGTTTACACCTAGAGTAATATGTGCACTTCAGGACCCAAATCTTTTTTTCTGAGTTCCATTTTCCTCTTCAAGGAATCTGGGCTCTTTGGAACAAGTATCTGATTTCAGGGTTTGTGCTGGGGAAGAACAAGATGAAGTTGGAGCATCTTCCTGTGCTAGAAAATAAAATTCTCTAACGTTAATTTGATAAATGGTAAAAGGATTTAGGATTCATATTGAAGGGGCCAATTCCTGGGATAAATTGTACATCAAAATAAATAATATTAGGAGATGATAATACAGAAATCAAGAATCCTTGAGTTACACTGGCATGAATGAACAAGGGGAAGGGAACGCTTCTTCCATACTGTATGAAGTAAATGGAAATTGTTTAAAAAAACGATGAAATTAGAAAAATCACTATTTGACAACTGTTTTTGCACAAAGGAAAATGTAATTTTACAAAGGAGAAATTTAGTAGACACTCCCTTAATCAAATGGTTAAAATTAAGACCTCCAGTAATGGGAGACTATGGATCATATTGCCCCTGATAATTTCACTGCAAGTCTGTATCGTGAGGAAACCTCAGACATTCTACACAAAACTGGCTTGCATTCTTCACAGAGTGTCAGGGTCATGAAAGACTAAGCAAGACTGAAAGACTCTTTCAGTTTGGAAAGCAGAGACCTAACAACGAAATGCAAAGTGATGTCCCAAATTAGATCCAAAGTGGAAAAATATTTTTATACAAATTTATAAAATATACAAATGTATAAAACTTATCAAACATTTGTGGAACAATTGCTAAAGTGGTTAGATAGACCAGTGCATCAGAGTTAATTTTCTGGTTTTAAGATAATGTCCTTGTTTTTAGGAGGGAAGTTAATTTAGGATTAAAGGAGCATTATGTCAGCAACTTAAAAGCAGTTCATAAAATGAGAGGTAGGTTGACAGAAAGATAAATAAAATATGGCAAAAGTAATACCTAACAGAGCATAGGTTTCATAGAATTCCTTATACCTGTGTTTTTCTGTAAGTGTGAATTTATTCAAGGTATAATGTTTTCTTTTAAAAAGAAAGAAGCAACTTTCCCTAAAGTGTTGAAGCTGATTAGTTAGCTAGGAAAGACTCACAATTTCAATATCTTCAAATCTAAAATCTAAAATCCCCCAAAAACTGTTTTCTCAGTTTCTTCAACTTTGAATCAATTAGTAGTTAAATTTGGGCCACACTCAAATACATTTGGCTGCAAATGATCAGTGCTGATTTGAGGTCTTATTTACTCCTTTATTCACCCTGTTGTAAATGTACATCTGCTCTACTACAGGAGGATATATGTGGGCTGTTGTCTGAGATCCCATCGGAGGTGTCAACGTGTGCTACCTGTACTTTATGCTTTTCTAGATCCACTGAGGACCATCTCTTTGTTCCTCAGTGTCTGAATACTCGGGGCAGAAAGGCATGTTCTGTTCGTCCTTCCTTGGCTGTTCTGTGTCCTCAAAGAACATTCACGTACATCCGTGTATGCACGTGTACACACACACAGAATAGAGCATGGAGGTAGGGAGTACCAAAAGGATTTGATTCCCAGCTAAAGGGGAAAGATGAGCCGAGCAGCCAGGAGCACTAACCAGCCATCTGCTTAATATTTTCTGGTACCTGCCCTCTGATTACAAGAACTTAGGAATATTATACATAACCACAGGTAAATTAAGTATTAATTTTATGTTTATTTTCAATAATAGGTGAGCATGAGCCGACATCACGACGGCCTCCTCATTCATCCCTGTCTGCTCCACTATCCAAGCAGCGGGTTTTTGTTACCCCATCTCTCCTTTCAGCGATCTGCAGCCTTGTAGACAACCTCTTGGTGATTGCTCCAAGAGACACCATGAATGCCTTGTGGAAAACCCATCTCATAGAGCTTCTCTGTGGGTAAGAGACAGTTCTGCAAGAGAGGCGTGGCTCGAAGTGAATTGACAGGAGCGGCGTTCCTCGAGGATGCAAGCCTCTGTGTACTGGCAGGACAGGGTCATTCAGCTCCAGGATTTTGTGTTTGCCACGATTGTCTTAACAGATTTTTGTTTGTTTGTTTTTAAGTCTATTAAAGCACTTATATTGGCTTATTATCTTGACTTTTAAGGCCAAAAGAAAAAAAAATTTTAATTCAGGGTTCTCAACCTCATTTGTTCTCTAGCACATTCAAGGACTATAGTATAATCCCCTTGATTATTCTTAATTGTATGTGAAGGAGTTTGAGGATTCATCTCCCTATTAATCATATCGGAATAATGTCCCTGAGTTGAAAAGTTATTGTTTATATTCATTTGGAGTTACATTGCTATTGGAAACTAAACTTTTCATCGGAAAATATTTTATTATTAACCAACTATAAATGTTTAGGCAGATCAGGATTTGATTCTTCAAATATTTATATTGTTATCTAAATAATGAATCTCTGATATAATTTTTTTCCTGATTTTCTTATTAAGTGTAGTGTAGTATTCTAGATGTTGAATTCTGGCCCATCCAATATTATGGTTTTTTCATGCAGTCATGTCACAGCCTTGGGAAATTATTTTAATGTCTAGATTATGATTAATGACACCATTGAAGCTAGGTGCAGTGGTACACTCCTGGTGCATGCCTCAGGAGGCTGAGGCAGGAGGATTTCAAGTTCAAAGCCAGCCTCAGCTACTTATGAGACCCTGTCTCAAAATAAAAAAATGAAATAAAGGGCTGGGAATGTTGCTCAGTGGTTAAGCATACTTGGGTTCAAAATTAAATAAATAAAATGAAATGAAATGAAATGAAATGACACTATTGAATGGAGTCTGTAGGAGGATTCAAAGTGGTGGAGTCTAGGCTGCTTCTCTGTTGCACTGACTATTTGTCTTCCTGACATCTAGTCTCCTTCTAGCCAAGTGTACCTGCCTCCCTTAATCACATATCCCTCTGCTTCTCTATCGTTGAACATTCACTATCTGAAGTGTCTTTCCTCTCTTTGCCAAATCATAACACCCTCTCTTTCTTTTAGGTATGAAATAGCTAAAAGCAAAGCGGTCTTCTTTGTTCTGCTTCACTCAGTTGCAGTTACTCCTTTAACATTTATAACTGGCAATGATTATAACTTTGTTCTGTTTTTAATATTTGTTAGTTTTTCTGCTGTGATATCTATTAGGGTTGGAAAAGTAACTATGAGTTGGTTGGCTTTCTCTGTCTTGCCTGCTGCTGCCTCAAGAATGACCACATGGAGCTATAGGAATATCCTTGCATCTCAGGAGTCAGCTGAGGGTGTGACAGGGCCTTGAGGCCATGCCCACGTGAAAGGCTCTTTTTCTGGAAAAGGCTTATCATGTTTCCATACCTGTTTTTCTTTTTCTTTATTTTCTGACCTAAAAAAGAATTTCCTGTTAACTTTATTTTGTTTTTACTTTCTGAACGTATTTCCTAGTCTGTGTGTTTACTATTTTGAATGGGAAAATCACTACCAAGGTTTTACTTTTGTTTGCCTTCCTTCTGAGTGGGCTTGCATTATATTTTATTCTGCTTTAATAAAGTTTCCTTAGATATGCTTTCTTGAACAGTTCTTTGCTTCTCACATCTATCTAACAAGATACTTTCCTGTTTTCCCAAATACTCTGGAAAATTTCTGTAAATATTTTCTTATAAAAGTCATTTTTTATTTGAATTCATGTTTACCTTTAAGCATTAAATTCTAATTTACTAACCTTTAATAAGAAGCATACTAACCACTTGAAGGGGTTATTTTTGTTTTTGTTTTTTTGTTTTTTCCCCTATTCTTCCCAGCATTGTGGATGCCACTCTTATTGAGACCTGGGTCCAGGAACTCAGGACCCTACTGCCTTCATCACCTCCAGTTGAACATGTTCAGGCTCAGGTGAGTATCTCAGTTCTGCCTCTTACCTCGTGTCTGTGGGTTCTTTTGCCTTTAGTGCCAAAAATGTAAGTTCTGCTGAGGAGATCTAAGCCACAGGGAAAGTGAAAATCTCTCAGGATATGTATAGTAGGTGAGATTATTTGAAATAGGTTTCTTTGGATGGTAGAAGAGAGCAGTGGGTCTGAAGACCTAGGTAGCATTCCTGACTTCATCATTAACCAGCTGCAAAGGTTTAATCAAGTGTCTGGGTATTGTTGAGCATCACTTAATAGGAAGCGTTGGTATAGCCCAGCTACCCCTTTTATGATTTTAGGCCATCTCTTATGTATCTATTATTTTCACCTAAGCTGAAGTTGTTAAAATACCTGGTGGTTAAATTATGTATATTTTCACAATTCAATCTGTTAGAAATAAATATGTATTTTTTTCCTTAAGAGAGATATAATTTCAAGTTCTTACCAGTAGCTACATTCTGTTTGTAAAATATGCTTAGTAATTTTTTGTGTAGTTGTTACTAATAGAAATTTTATCTCAAAATCTAATTTTAATATGGACTCCAAGATTTTTTTAATGAAAGAAAGATGAACTAGACAAGGAACTTTAGCTTAGAGATGAGTTCTTTGAGTTGTCTGAATTTGGAAGACCTTGCTGTAAGGATCGGGAACACTGTGCACATCATCTCTGAAGCATGTTCCAGCAGGTGTTTTCCTTTGACTGCTTGTTTGCATAATGACTGTCTCCTCCGCATCTGTCAACACATCTCTGTGGAGTGCCTCTATGTACCAGGGTCTCATGCAGGGAGAGCAGATAACAAACAATCCATGTATGTCTGATGATTACAGACGTCTCAGAAGAAAACCTAAAGCAGGGGCCTGGAAGTGATGCCGCAGTGGGGAGAGGAGACCTGTTCTGTGTGGGGTGTCTAGGGAGAGCTTTTCAGTGATTGGTAGCCAAAAGTCAGTGAAGAAGCTACAGACATGGCAAGGTCCCAGTTATGCAGGCACACTTGGTGTGTGCAAGAAACAGCACGGAGCTGGAGGGGCTGAAGCTGAATTTGTTGTGAGGGGCAGATGCGGCCAGAGGAGCACACTCAACAAGATGAAGGCAGCACCTTCCTATATGCCGTTATGTCCTGTCCCATGGCAGGTGCTCACTGGGGAGTTACATAGTGAATACATAGTAGCAGTAACGAACATTTAGAGGTCCTTGTTTAGCTAATTTATGTAATCCTCACACAATCATAAGAAGTATCATTAATGCCTTCCATGGTGAGGGCTCTCACTTACTAGGGGGCAGAGCAAGTATTCTAGCCCATGCAGGGTGGTTCCTAGCTCATACTCCTGGCCAGTGTGCTGCCCGCCTTATGTAAGTTAAATGCTGTTGACCGCTGGTGCATATACAAAAGCTTCAATTCAATCTAGAAAATTCTTCAGCCTCTTTTTTTTTTCTTATGTAAGCTATTTTTTTAAATTCTTTCTCAAAAATTGCATTTTAGTGCATGTTATCAAACATAACAGAAAAAAACAAATTTTCAGAAGCTCTACACACTGTTCACTGAAAACATTTGTTGAGGCAAATAGAAAAGAATTGTTACAATCATAATTTTTCTAACTTTGCACAAAATTATGAGCAGATTAAATTCTTCATATTAAACACCTTTATATGCACTTTCAATGAACAGTATATATATATATATTTATATATTTTTTTATCAACCATCTTTACTATACCCATTCCCCTTTCCTGCCCCCCGCCTCTTTTATGCCAGCCTCTTTTATGCCAGATTCTGTTCTGGGTGCTAGCAGAATCTGTGAACAAAGCAAACACATCTCTGTCCACGTGGAGTCTGTGTCCTTATTGCAGGAGACACACAGTAAACAAATTAAAAAAATGTAAACTATTGTACCAGATGGAGACATGGTATGGAAAAAAGTAAATGAGGATGGGTAAAAGCCTGGTGCAGCATGGGCAGAGCTTGCAGTTTTTAGGTGGAGTGGTCAGAAAAGACCTCATAGAGGTGAAGTTTGAGCACAGACCCAAAGAGGTGAGGAAACCAGTTGTGAGTGTCTGGGGCAGGACCAGGGCCAGAGCTACAGTGCCGGGCCTACAGTCTGTAAAGGTGTAGGTATATTGGAGTTGCCTGGTAGGATTTTTTTGATCATAAAAAAAAATACTTTATGAAATATTATATCAGTATTTATTTAATCCTAATTATGCTAATTTTAAAAAGACTTGTTAGCAAGGCAGCTTTCTCTGCAACACTTTTTGTTGGCTCTCACCTTGCATCATGTATTTGTGATAACACTTTATAGATCCAGAGGCCAGATTTGGTATAATTTAAATAGTGGAGAGTGTGAAGGGATTAAAATGGCCTTCACAGTGAAAACAAATTAAATTTCACAAACTGTTACAGGAATTTGTAAAGTAGAGAACCACCCACATGTTTATATAAAATAAGTCAGAAAATTAGATAAAGGAGAAGTACAACAGAAGAATTATTGTGTCATAGAGACTCTGTTCCATACAGGCACATGCCTCTCCACAAGTGGAGACCAGTTCCAGACTCTTAATAATATTCCTCTCAAATCAGAATAAGGTGAGAGGAAAAATGTGAGTGTGGTGTGTATGTGTGTGTGCAGAGAGAGGCACTGACTTCAGGATGTCTCTATAAAGTTCACTTACACGGATTGTCTTATTGCCTGAGGACAGGAGATGAATGAGACATTATATTTATTCTTTTATTGCTACATATCAAATTATTATTTTGTAAGCAAGTACTTGTATCAGGTAATACTTATAATATTTGCATTACAAAATTCCAGAGACGTTTTTATTGGCAATATTGTTAGTTTGAATTTTTTCTCTCATAATTAAGAATAGAATATTTATGTGGAAGTATAGTCAAGGACAAATATAGAACATATTTATATTTTATTGGTAGCAATAACTAGGCTCTTTTTTTCCCCTGCATGTGCACTTTGAAGAGTATTTTTGTAACCTTGCTTTCTTCATGAAATTGTGTACTTGGTGGCTTTGGAATATCTTCTTTTGCTTCTTCTAGAATATTGATTCCCACCACTTAGCTACTCTTAAAATATTAAAATTTTCTCTGTTAAACACAAAATTTAAGTTTGAAAATACCTCTTTACTTGGTGATGATATTTGTTGATGGGTCGTATCTTTTCTGAAGTGTCTGTCAGTTCCTTTGCCCATTAATCGATTGGGTTATTTGTTTTGTTTTTGTTTTTTTTGGTGTTAAGCTTTTTGAGTTTTTTTATATACCCTGGAGATTAATGCTCTATCTGAGGTGCAGGTGACAAAGATTTTGAGATGGGCTTTTCATATGACGTGTTTTATTGTATTTTGTTTTCTTTTACAAACAGGTTTCCTTTTTCTTGGAGTATCTGTCCTCTTTGTCGAGGCTTCTACAATCCTGTTTGTTAGTGGATCCTAACCTTGTGATACAGGATGATCTTCTGAAACCTCTTATTAATAATATCATTGGAGTTCTCACTGTATGCATCAACAATGTATTAGGTAAGATTTATGAACTTATTTGTATTTAATTTGGGTTGGAAGTGAATTGCACAGAGGAGAAACATCTTGAAGTCTTCTCCAGATAGTTTCTTCACGATTACTTTTTGGTTTATCTTTAGTATTTTGGAAGGCTTAGATGATGTGGTTTGTAGTTTGGTGGTTTTATTTTTTAATTTGTTAATTTTTTTGGTACTGGGAATTGAACCCAGGGCACTTAAACACTGAGCCACATTCTCAGCCCCTTTTTAAAATATTTTATTTAGAGATAGGGTCTTGCTAAGTTACTTAGGGCCTTGCTAAGTTGCTGATGCTGACTTTGAACTCATGATCCTCCTGACTCAACCTCCCGAGCCCTAGGATTATAAGTGTGTGTCACTATGCCTGTCATTTGGATGATATTAAATGGTTCTAGGAGACCACTTAGGCAGGTGTGTAGTTCAGTAAAGGATCATCCCTGTGCTGTCAGCTATGATGAGGACAAGCGCTCCGTGTCATGTTAGAAGGCACAATGATAGGGATAGGGAAGGGTGAAGGAGCTTTGGTGTGTGCCGCGGAGATGAAGGGAGGGTGGGTTGTGGGGATGGGAAGTTCAGTAAAATGAGACAGACATTATTACCACATATACATGTATGATTACACTACTGGAATGATTGTGCACCATGTACAGCTGGAGGAATGAGAAGCTGTGCTCCATTTGTATATAATATCTCAAAATGCACCTTACTATAAAATAAATAAATACATACATAAATAAATAAATAAATAGAAATACACAAAGAAGGCACAGTGAGAGCTGGGTATTACTTATGCTTATCGTATTAGTCAAGGTTCTCTAGAGAAACAGAACCAGCAGGAAGTATGATTATACAAAGGGATTTATTAGATTGGCTCACACAACCAGAAGATGGAAAGGACACAGTGGCCTTCTGCAGGCTGGAGCACTGGAGGAACCAAGAGCTGTGCAGTCCAAGAGGCTGAAGCAGCAGGAATCCATGATGCTGCCCCAGTCTGAGACCAAAGGCTTCTGGAAACTTCCTGGAGAATCCCTGGCAGAGTCCACTTTGGAAGAGTGAAGGAGTGAGAGCCTGATGTCTTCAGGTGATCACAGCAGCATCAAGAATCCCTTCAGCAGGAATTGAGCCTCTGCTGCTTCTCGCTTCTGCTAGTTCTTCCTGTTCTTCCCGCTTTCATTTCATCCAAGCTACCATCCTATTGGATAGTGCTGCCTATGCTTAGGGAGGGTCTCCACATCAGGTTGCTACCCCACACGCTAGTCATTCTTAAGCACACCCTCAGTGACACACCCAGAAGCGTCTCAATCTCCAGCATCTCTTAATCCAATCAAGCTGACAATTAGGGGGTTGACCATTACACTTATAAACTGTGGCTAAAGCCAAAAAACCTACTAAGTCAATTGCAATGACAGGTATAAGCCAGTTTAGCATATATAATACCAAACATTTCCTAAGCTCTTAAATTATTGGAAATATTTTATGATGAAAAATTGAATGTAATGATTAGTAACAGAAAATTAACAGTGTAGGCTCTCTAGCAAAATAAATAATTTAAAATGTTTAAATATTAGGGTATAATGAAGAATTGATCATTTGATAATTATTTAATTTAATTTATTCTTATTTAGTCCTTTGAATTATATGGATTTGCTTGAGTTAGGTCTGGGAAGTGAAGTGCATTATGGTTCTCGGCAGAGCCAGCATCTCATCCACGTTAAGATTATCCTTGTGCTTGAGGAGCAATGACTACATACTTTGAAAGTTTACAAGCTGCAGTTGATAGCCTAACTGAGCTTATTAGGTTAGATTTTGCAATCTCAAGAAGGTGATATTATCTCATCCCTAAGGAGTTAAGATTGATTCTTGCAAGAAGGGTATGAAATAAAGAAAACCTTAGATATTACAGTGGTTTGTGGACTACCAAAGCTCACCTCTACTGATACAATCTTGTTATTTTGCATTTAATATCTCTTGTTGGATTTTCTTGGGTATCCCTTGAGAAGCACTGACATGGTGTTCATGGAAGATACACAAGACTTAGGCAAGCTGGCCTCAGTGCTGCACATCTGTAATCCCAGCTGAGACAGGAGAATCGCAAGCCTCAGCAAGGGCAAGGCACTAAGCAACTCAGTGAGACCCTGTCTCTACATAAAACACAAAATAGGGCTGGTAATGTGGCTCAGTGGTCGAGTACCCCTGAGTTCAATCCCTGGCACCAAAAAAAGAAGTATGCAAAATTAGTGCTACAAAGCTGTGGTGAATGCATAGCTGTGATTGGGTAACTCAATGGATTGCGTGATCCCAAAGTCCCATGGCAAGAGATAGTTTGAGCATCTTGATTGCTGTTGGCTGCCTCATAGATACTTTTAATTGATCATCTTGCTTTTGCATGTGACTTGTTCTTTGGAAGTTAAATAAAAGTAATATGTTTTTTTATTATTTAATTATATAAAAATTATTTAACTTTTTTTCATTATATCAAGTTCTGAAAGGAGATATGCTGACATTATCTGGGTTTACAGGTAGCGTGTAGCAGCTGGTTAAATTATTTTCCAGTATCCCACAAAAGGTAAAAGAAAAACTAAAACGTTTTTCTATAAGAAATTAAGTTTTTAAATCATTTTTATGGTAAAATCACACTTTTTAATGGTTTATAAAAAACATTATTTGTTCATATGAATTGCTAATGTATATAATTTGAGATGTTATTATTCATATGTGAATAAATTACATTAAAAGTTATTTAGCAATTATAGTAATAAAATTAATAGTTTTTTAATGTTTGGCTTATCTTTAAATTTAAATATTTTGCCATTCTTAAGGCCTGTAACTTTCTGTTGAAGACTTTTTAGGTATAAAGTACAGATAAACACACAGTACCCAAAACAAATATACAGCGTATCTGTGTGATTAACATTTTGTTGGAGTGGTAATGAGAAAACATGTCTAAAAAGACTGCTAAGAGCCAGCAATGAGAAGAGAGTTGTGAAACACTAGGGGTCACTCTAAGCCAAACTCAGGAAGTTCTGTTTTCCAGATAATTTCATGGATGCTGAGAAACACCTAGGTATAACTCCTCAGTTTATTTTATAGCAAAGTTTGACAAAGAATGACTGATTCTGCTGATGGCACAGCAGAGAGTCCTAAGGTAGCCACTGTTGTCCGGCTGCCATTTACCCAGGTGCAGAGATGAGAAAACGTGTCCTTACCTAGGAGGTTGATGGCTGCGTTGTTAGCCACGGGCCAAGCTGCAGATCCTCCTTTGTGTTACAGCTTTCTTGGTGGGGTAATAATAACTCTTCGTGATTCTTCAGAGAAATTCTTCTTTCTTTTCTGCCTTGATTTTGGCACGTTGTTTTCCTTTTCATCCCTGCACAAAGCTACTAGAGGGAATGAAGAAAATGGGAGAAAACCTGACTTTTACAGAAGAAAAACAATGACATGTTTTTAGAATATGCCCAATATATAGTTCTGAAATTATGACATATTCCATTTGTCACACTTCCTGACTTGTTTATATTCTACTTTAATAAGAAGAGGGCTTGTGACTGTGTCTGTGTGTGGGAAGGCAAAGGGACATGTCTTGAAGAAGCAGTGGAAGGGGAGAGGGACAGGCCAGTGCTGAGCTGCCTTGCTTTCATCTGACAGGTACATACCTCTTACTTTAAGTGTAATGAAGCGTGGGCAGTTTGTATTTTGAAAGGTTCTTATTCTTCTTTGTGTTAGTAACTGGAAGTGTTTTGGTTAATTTTGTAGATGTAGAGTTAACGTCAGCCTTGTATCATACGTGGACGCACTTGTTTGACCTTCTGTCTGCTCTCCTGAGGAAAGCTGGTGCTGCCTCCCTCCCGTCTGTCACCTCAGCTCTGGCCAAGCACTGGGCAACAATGACTGGTAAGAAAGGCACTCACAAGTCTTTCTGCTAATAAAATGAGGATGATCCTTACTCCCAATTAGATACATAAATTCTCTAAAATTAAGTAACTATGGCATGGCCCATGAAAGAGATACCAGGGCACTTGGTTTGCAGTGTTCTTGAGGAGCCGTCCAGAAATGTATGTTTGAAAAACTGAAACACATTTCAAAATGCCTAAAAATAAGCAAGAAAAGCCTGTGATTTCATGAAGATACTTACAATAAGATTACGAAACAATAAAATTTTCTTTTGAATAGAAACCAGTCTTTTTTCTGACATATGTGTGCTATACACAGGTAAATCTCACACATAGAATCTTGTATATATAACTTGGGTAGTTACAATAAAAATAATATATTTTTCCAAAACATCAGGATTATCTTTACAGCACAAAAATGCCAAGAGTACAGTATGGTTATTTTTGAAAGATATTTTCATATAATAGTTGCCCACTAATACAAAGAAATGATTACTTGTAAATAACTAGTCTTTAATGTCTTTTAAAGTCTCTTAAATTTTAGTATAATATGAGAATGGTTATAACTAACATTTATGTTACCCTTTTAAATAACCTATTTGAAGGTATTAAAAATGGACTTGTAGCTGGGTGCAGTGCTTCATGCCTATAATCCCAGCAGCTTGGGAGGCTGAGGCAGGAGGATCATGAGTTCAAAGCCAGCCTCAGCAAAAGCGAGGCACTAAGCAACTCAGTGAGACCCTGTCTTTAAATAATCTCATGCTGTCCATGTTGTAGATTATTTAGTTGAGGTGAAAATTAAAAGAGATTGCTTCATTTGGAAATTGAGATTCTCTTCTTGCATCTATTAGGGGAAATTAGTTTACCCACCTGAGTCACCAACACATGAAACAAAGTGCTGCTCATATTAGGTATGGAAGCCCACTAGCCAAATCTGCCCTGATACCTGTTTTGGTAAAATGAAGTTTTATTGGAATGTAGCCACATACATTCATTTATGTATTGCATGTGGCTACTTTTCATGCTGCAGTAGTTGAGACAGAAATAGTGAAGTTGCAAAGCATGAAACACTTACTGTCTGGCCATTTACAGAAAAAATGTGCTAACCCCTGACTTAAGCCCATTTACTTGACAGTATTTTCCTAGTGATAAAATCAAAACATTAAAAACAGAAGACTCCTATTTTTTGTAAACTTAGTGTGACACAGAGTGGAAGAAATTCTAGTGGCTATAATTCTTACACAGAGATAAATATAAAATAGTATAAAATGAATCATAAAATTATAAGTTTATACTTTTCAAATTAACAAAGTGTTATTTTGATTAAACAATCAGTTCTCACAAGAAACTAATGACGACTACTAATTTGATGTTGATTCTGAGTTTGGCTTACTTGTTCTTTCCAAATTAGTACATAACCACTCATGTTCTTCCTGAAATGCTATGAGACCTTTGTACATCATGTTTTTTCACTTTTTTTATTTGTTCTTTTTAGATACACATGACAATAGAGGGTATTGTGACATATCACACATACACGGAGTATGACTTACTCTAATTCAGATCCCATTCTGTGGTTGTGCCTTGTATGGAGTGACACTGGTCGTGTGTGCATGTATGAACATGGGAGACTTGTGTCTGACTCATTCTGCTGTCTTCCCTGTTCCCATAGCCCTCTCTTGCCATCATTCCCTTTTTTCTAATCCAGTGAACTTTTATTGCCACCCCCCACCCCTTATTGTGTGTTAGCATCCACATATCAGAGAGAACATTTGGCCTTTGGTTTTTCTAGTTTGGCTTATAGTTCTCTGAGCACTTTTTAGTTTGGCTTATAGTTCTCTGAGCACTATAGTCTCCAGTTCCATCCATTTATCAGCAAATGCCATAATTCCATTATTCTTTATGACTGAGTAATATTCTATTGTGTATATATACCACATTTTCTTTATCTAGTCATCTGTTGAAGGGCACTTAGGTTGGTTTCACAGCTTAGCTATTGTGTGAATTCAGCTACTGTAAACATTGATGCAGCTGCATCACTGTAGTATGCTGATTTTAAGTCTCTTAGGTATGTGCTGAGGAGTGGGATGACTGGGTCAAATGGTGGTTCCATTCCAGTTTTCTGAGGAATCTCCATATTGCTTTCCAAAGTGGTTGCACCAATTTGCAGTTCTACCAGCAATGTATGAGCAAACCTTTTCCCCACAACTTTGCCAACAGTTAATTGTTACTTGTATTCTTGATAATTGCCATTCTGACTGCAGTGAGATGGAATCTCAGTGTAGTTTTAATTCGCATTTCTCTTGTTGCTAGAGCTGTTGAACATTTTTTTCACATATTTGTTGATGGGTCATATCTTTTCTTCTGTGAAGTGTCTGTCAGTTCCTTTGCCCATTAATTGATTGGGTTATTTGGGTTTTTTTTTTTTTTTTGGTATTAAGCTTTTTGAGTTTTTTATTTATCCTGGAGATTAATGGTCTATCTGAAGTGCACATGACTAAGATTCTCTGCCATTCTATGGGCTGGGATTGTAGCTCAGCGGTAGAGCGCTTGTCTCGCATGCGTGAGTCCCTGGGTTCGATCCTCAGCACCACATACAAAGCAATAAAATAAAGAAAAAAAAAAAAAAGATTCTCTGCCATTCTATAGGCTCTCTCTTCACATTCTCAATTGTTTCCTTTGCTATAAAGCAGCTTTTTTGGTTTGGTATTATCCCATTTATTGATTCTTGATTGTACTGATGACACTTTATGAGTCATTTTGAGGAATTCAGTTTCTAAGCCAACTCAATGGAGAGTTGGGCCTATGTTTTCTTCTAGTAGGCACAGGGTCTCTGGTCTAATGCCTAGGTCCTTGATCCACTGTGAGTTGAGTATTGTGCAAGGTGAGAGAGAGGGGTTAAATTTCATTCTGCTACGTACAGATTTCCAGTTGTCCCAGCACCATTTGTTGAAGAGACTATCTTTTCTCCAATGCATGTTCATGGCAGTTTCGTCTAGTGTGAGACAACTGTGTGTCAGTGTGCAGGCAGCCGTCCATGGAGTGCGCAGAATGCACAAGGACCTTCTCTCTGCATCAGCGACCAGGGTGGAGATAGGGCTGGCATTGCGAACTTCCTGTGGCACTCCCATAGCCATAGATCACGCCCACCCAATGCTTGTGCCCTTCTCCGCTCTGCTAGAAAAGTCCCTCTTCATAGCACCAGAGATGGGCGTAACCCGTCAGGAACTGAGCAGCCTACTTGCCCCAGCCTTTATCCTGTCTTGATGAAGAATATGGAAGGCCTTTGATGTTTCCTGATATAAATAAAGCAGACAAGGGCTGGCTGCTTCTTTTAGGTTAGAAGCCAGACTCATCTGGTCAGCTCACCCATCCTGCCTCCGCTTCTGAAACCAATTTTTGTGTTCCGTGGTTTTTTCGCTATTTTCTTTCTCTTGGCTTTTATTTCCTAGCCATCCCATTCCACTGGAGGGAGCCTGGTTTCCACCACCTGCTCGGGATGTGGGAGGGATCAGTGTGTTTGTCTGTCTTCTCTTCTTTTCCATTGGTCTTTCTCTTTTTTGGTGCTAATAGCATGCCGTTTTGT
>PVHX01028915.1:6219-17626 GCA_004024805.1 Geosciurus inauris
TACTGATGACAGAAGTCCATCACAGGATCTAAGCTACCTGAAGACCACTGACCTCTAGACCTTTGTCCCATGTGTTTAGGCCTGTGAGAGAATGTGCTATTAACATCAATATTATAGAAACATTCAAAGCACTGGTGAGGTTGATTCATGATGAATCTACTAACATAACTGGGGAAATATGGATATGAGGAAATTATGAATTCAATAAATCCTGTGGAAGCCTTTGAGGAATGGAATGAGCATATAACAAATGTCTTTCTGTTCTCCAAAATAAGAATTTTGAAATCAGTGTAATTAAAATAAAATACTTGCATATTAAAACATAATCTAGTAGTTGCTGAAATAAGAACTAATATTTAAAATTTAATCTTATTGGGTTCCTTTTTCAATAGTGTCTCTTTGCTTTCTACAATTTCATCACTAGAAAAGATGTCTGATGCACAAACTCTGAATATTGCTATGTACATCTGGAGACAAGAAACATCTTACTTGAATAATCCATGTACAAGCAATATACAAATAAATTGTATGTTCTATCTTATTTATTACTGTTATATTGGTATGCAAGGCATTTTTCTATAGTACATCGGTATCTAAGATTAGTATATCCATACTCTCAGGGAACCATTTGACATCCAAGAGATAGAAATTCATTGGGCATTTTATAGCTACCCTCCTGAAAGAATGGAACCAGCTAAAAGTAGAGATAATTCCTGTTGAAAAGGGAAATCATTCATAACTTGACACTAAGGCTCCCAAAAGCAGACAAAGGTACAGACAAAATGGATCTCTGGGGAAGAAAGGACTGGGCTCATCAAACTAGCACCCACATGCTTCAGACAAGTTGAAGGTAATAATCAAGATATGAAGAATATATAAATTGAGACATTCAAAAGTAAACCGAGGTGGTTAGAAAGGGACAAGGATATATGTTGTATTAATATCTGTATAGACAGGTTTATTTAAACCAGAAAACTGACTTAACATTCAAATTCATCACCCCTTCAGTTACAACAAATGAATAGGTATAATTAATTTTTTCAATTTTCCCTCAGAGTTCAGAGAGAACATCATCTTCTCTAAACATTAGGTAACTCAGGAGAGTATCCCTGCATCTGAATCAGAAAAAAAGAAGTTCAGTTTTCAGTTTTGTACTTACCACATCATTCCACTTCCTCAAAGTTCTCAAATAGGTATACTCAGATTTACATATAATCATATACCTTTCTGTAACTACAGTAATGGCAGAAGTCACAATTTTAGATTATTAAGGAAGATTCACATGCTCCAAAACAACAAGGTTTGAAAATCCTTGTTTATTTCAGGAAAAAGGATACAATAATTCTTAGTGTCAGAATAGAAAGTTTGGAAACAAGCTCCAGTTGTTCTCCCTTTTCAAGTCCTTTTTTTTTTTTTTTTTTGGTACTGGAGATTGAACTCAGGGACACTCAACCACTGAGCCATGTCCCCAGCCCTATTCTGTGTTTTATGTAGAGACAGGGTCTCACTGAGTTGGTTAGCGCCTCTCCGTTGCGGAGGGTAGCTTTGAACTTGCGATTCTCCTGTCTCAGCCTCCCTCAGTGCTGGGATATCAGGCTTGCACCACCGCGCCCAGCTCCTCTTCAAGTCCTTTAATGGTCATTCTTAGTCACATGAATCAGTAACCACCAATATTTGCATAGAGCCAAAATTGATCAGGATATCATGCAGATACATCTCCTACTTAGCAAAACATCTGAGGCTAATTCCAGTCCTGCTAGAATTAACTTGTACAGGAAAAAAAATCTTAAAACAAACAAAAAAACTCTTTAATTTGATTCTGCTCTGCTGTCCATTAATATCAAGATACTGTCTCTGTGTTAGTGGCCTTACAGAGAAGGTTCCCATGCTACCACCTCATATTATAATATTATCATATTATTTTTTTTATTTACTTATTTTTCCAAATACCATTTGGTAATCTTTCTCACATAGGCCAATAATTCCATAAAATGGTTTTTGACATTATTTTTAAATATATTATTTTTAGTTCTAGATTGATACAATAACTTAATTTATTTTTATGTGGTGCTGAGGATCAAAACTAGTACCTCACATGTGCTAGGTAAACACTCTACCACTGAGCTACAACCCCAGCCCTTAATATTATTTTTTATAAAGACAAATGTATCAGATAATTTCTCAGATTCTTCTCTTTCCTGAACTATTATTATTTTTGTCCTATACTGGGATTTCTTGTTGTTGATTTCTTTCATAGTTTACTGAACAGTTTCCTGAAAAAGAGAGCATGAGTTACATAGTATAACTTTTTCTATGTCTAAAATACCTTCATTCTCTTTGCCCTTGGTAGATGGTTTGTGTGAATATAATTTGAAATAACTGTCCCTCAGACTTTTCTTTCTCTTTTAGCTTCCTTTATTGTTTTCTTAAGAAACACACACTTCTAAATATAAGAACAGTTTGTTAAATAGTTATACATTTTTGTATCTTCCACTAGATTATAAGCTTTGTAAATAACCAAATCATTTGAGTCATTAAAAAACTAGCAATTAGAAAAACGACAGGTATAGTGTGCTCAATAAATGTAGCTTAAATCAATTCAACAAAATGTCTTAGGTGATTAACTATGGTTTGTGGATACCAGCCATTACTCAAGATTATCTCATAGTCCAAAAGAAGCAGAATATATTATATTTCTCTAAAACTATTCCTCTGCAAAACAAAACCCAAAGATAAAGAAGAAATAATTTTAATATTACTGGAAAATCTACTGGTCAATATATCTTTGTTATCATTGTTTAGTCATAAATCTATAATTTTATTTATTTATTTATTTATCTATTCTACTTGAGTATACATGATAGCAGAAGGCATTTTGATTCATTGTACACAGAGCACAAATTTTCATTTCTCTGGTTTTACATGATGTAGAATCACATCATATATGCAGTCATACATGAAGCTAGGGCTATGATGTCCATCATATTCCACCATCTTTACTGTCCCCATGCCCCCTCCTCCCTCCCTTCCCTTTGACCAAAGTTCCTCCATTCTTCCCATGTCTCCTCCCCCATTATGGATCAGCATCCACTTATCAGAGAGAACATTCCGCATCTGGTTTTTTTGGGATTGGCTTACTTCGCTTAGCATATTTTCCAACTCCATCCATTTACCTGCAAATGTCATCATTTTATTCTTTTTTAATGCTGAGTAATATTCCATTGTGTATATATACCACAGTTTCTTTACCCATTCATCTATTGAAGGGCATCTAGGTTGGTTCCACAGTTTAGCTATTGTGAATTGAGCTGCTATAAATTTTGAAGTGTCTGCTTCACTGTAGTATGCTGTTTTTAAATCTTCTGGGTATAGACCGAGGAGTGAGATAGCTGGGTCAAATGGTGGTTACATTCCAAGTTTTCTAAAGAATCTCCATACTGCTTCCCAGATTGTTTGCTCCAATTTGCAGTCCCACCAGCAATGTAAGAGTGTGCCTTTTCCCCTACATCCTCACCAACACTTGTTGTTTGTATTCTTGATAATTGCCATTATGACTGGCATAAGATGAAATCTTAGAGTAGTTTTGATTTGCATTTCCCTAATTGCTAGAGATGTTGAACATTTTTTCATATGTTGATCAATTGTATTTCTTCTTCTGAGAAGTGTCTATTCAGCTCCTTAGCCCATTTATTGACTGGGTTGTTTGTTTTTTGGTTAAGTTTTTTGAGTTCTTTATATATCCTGGAGATTAATACTCTATCAGATGTGCATGTCATTTAGTATCAGGGTGAACTTTTGACAAGAACTACTACTGAGAGTTAAAGAAGAACATGCTCTTCTCAAATTTTGGTGAATTAAGGTGTTGAGTCTTATTTTATGTAAAATTGGATGTGAAGAAATTATATCCATTCCATAGGGACCACACATAGGAACAGGTGATTATTGGTTGCTTCAATTGAAGTTGAAATATAATTAATTTATATTTCAGAGCATACATACATGCAGCAGGTTATGTTGATGTCCTGATATTCACCTCTGCCTATACCCATGCATTTTGCAATGTTTTTGTAGCCTCCTTCCTCTTAACTTGCTTTGGCCAATAGAGTCTTAGTATACTAAGACTACATATACATAACATACATGTAATGTACACAGAAACTTGAAAGGTGTTTGTACTTTAGGTCATGCACTCTCCTGTGCCTCTATCATTACCATGAAATCCTTCCTGAGCTAGGCTACTGGAGAATGAAAGACATTTGTCCAGAGGGAAGTCATCCCAGTTGCTCAAGCCAAAGATAACCTAGATCATCTGGTGACTAGCTCACCCAGAACATATGACCTAACCCAGATAGGAAGAAATGCTAAGCCAACATCAGTCTGAGCAAATGAGCATTAAATACTTATTTTTGTATGATATTGATGTTTTGTAGTTGTTTAATGTGTACTAAAAGATAACTAGTACAATATAATTTTTTCTGGTTTTGAAGTTCACTCAAGATAGTTTCTGAAGAATCACTGAAAAGTTATTCTCATAAGTGGCAAACTTGAAATCAATGTCTTTAAATAATGGAACAAAGTGATGAAAATACTTTCACTCTGTCAATAAAACATAAAAAAATAGAAGTTCAAGGAGTATTTAATGCTACAGAGTTTCTCTGAACACCCTGAGCATCTCTCCTTTACTATTATGATTTTAAATTTGGAGACAGGCTGCAGAGACAATATTACCCATTAAACACAATATTTCTTCTTCCTAGATACAAAAGACTGTATTTACTAGCTTCCTTTGTCATTTTTCTAGAGTCAACCACCTGAAGTTTTACAAATAAGTCTGTGATAGAAGTGATATATTATTTATTATCTAAAGCAGTTTAAGGGTAGGTGTGAGTTCTCAATGCTTATCATCTCTGCCTCATGTACACTGAATATGAATAAATTTTTGAAATGGGGTTTATTTCAAAAAATAAACCCAAGTACACAACACACCTTTTGGGGAAAGTCACCAAGTAGAACCATTCGATTTGAATTGGACTATGATATAAGCAACATATAAACCTTAGATCTATTTGTGTATTATGGAAGTGAGCATTAATTATTCTAAGTAATCCAAGGTATATGCCTAAAACCATTTAAATATTTGTAGGTGAATATTCTTGGTACAACATTGTGTTTTCTTTTTTTAATTTATTTTTAAAACAGTAGAATGCATTTCAAGTCATAGTACACATATGGAGCACAATTTTCCATTTCTATGGTTGTAAACAAGATAGATACACACCATTTTTGTCTTCATACATGTACTTAGGGTAGTGATGTCCATCTCATTCCACCATCTTTGCTACCCTTATGACCCCTCCCTTCCCCTACCTCTCCTTTGCCCTATTCAAAGTTCCTCCATTTCTCCCATGCTCCTCATCCTCACTCCCATAATGTATAAGCATCCACTAATCAGAGAAAACATTCAGCCTTTGGGTTGGTTTTTTTTTTTTGTTTTTTTTTTTTGTTTTTTTTGTTTTTTGTTTTAGTCAGAATTTAATTTTTCACTTTAAATAAGCAAAATAGTCACATATACTTCTTTTTTGTTTGTTTTTGTTTTTTTTAAACTTTTTAAAATTTTTTCTCAAAAATTGCATTTTAATACGTTATCAAACATAACAGTAAAAAAACAAATTTTCAGAAGCTGTACACACTGTTCACTGAAAACATTTGTTGAGGCAAATAGAAAAAAATTGTTACAATCATAATTTTTCTAACTTTGCACAAAATTATAAGCAGATTAAATTCTTCATATTAAACACCTTTATATGCACTTTCAATGAACAGTATATATATATATATATTTTTTTTTGATCAACCATCTTTACTATACCCATTCCCCTTTCCTGCCCCCCGCCTCCCCCATGTCACATCCAGTGTTTCTCTATTTCTCTTATGTTTACCATTCCCACCTCCCTTATTCATCAGCATCACTAATCAGAGAGACCATTCGGCATTTGGTTTTTGGGGATTGGCTTACTTCACTTAGCATAATGTTCTCCAACTCCATCAATTTACCTGCAAATGTCATAATTTTATTCTCTTTTAATGCTGAGTAATATTCCATTGTGTATATATGCCACAGTTTCTTTATCCATTCATCTATTGAAGGACATCTAGGTTGGTTCCAAAGTTCAGCAATTGTGAATTATGCTGCTATAAACGTTGAAGTGACTGCATCAGTGTAGTATGATGTTTTTAGGATATAGACCGTGGAGTGGGATAGCTGGTTCAAATGGTGGTTCCATTCCAAGTTTTTTAAGGAATCTCCATACTGCTTTCCATAGTGGTTGCACCAATTTGCAGTCCCACCAGCAATGTTTGAGTGTGCCTTTTCCCCTACATCCTCACCAGCACTTATTGTTGCTTGTATTCTTGATAACTGCCATTCTGACTGGCATGAGATGAAATGTTAGAGTAGTTTTGATTTGCATTTCACTACTTGCTGGAGATGTTGAACATTCTTTATATATTTGTTGATCAATCATATGTCTTCTGAGAAGTTTCTGTTCAGCTCCCTAGCCCATTTATTGATTGGGTTGTTTGCTTTTTTGGTGTTAAGTTTTCTGAGTTCTTTATATGTTCCAGGGATTAGTGCTGTATCTGATGTGTGCAACACTGTATTTTCTATTGCTCTACAGCACATTTACCTCAAAACTTATTGACTTCATGGGCTGGGATTGTGGCTCAGTAGTAGAGCACTTGCCTAGCATGCGTGAGGCACTGGGTTTGATTCTCAGCACATATAAATAAATAAAATAAATAAAGATGCATCAACGAAAAAAAATTTTTTAAAAAGCAACTCATCTGCTGAAGATGTGTTTGTCCTCACATTTAAAAAATACTTATTGACTTCAAACAATAGCATTAATTATTTCACAAGGAGAAATAATTTATATGAGATAGTTACTTTGTTGTGAGGACACTGGTAGAAGCCTATAGAGAGACCACATAAAGTCTGAAATAATTAATTAACATCAGGAATTAAGGACTGGCCTAGGTGAATGATTTTGGCTCAGAATCTCTCACAAAGTTGCTTACATGAATTTGGTTGGGACTTCAGGACTTCAGGCACCTGAAGCTGGAAGATCACCTCCAAGCTTATTCATGCGGTTGTTGGCAGACTTTCTATGGGTCTCTCTGGCTTCTACCAGTGTCCTCACAAAAAAGTAACTGTCTCCCCTATAGAAGAGTATTTAATACAGACAACAATAGTATTTTATAATCTAATTTCAGAAGTAACACACTATCAATTGTGTTGTATACTATGGTAACACAGAGCAATCCTGATAAAACATGGCCATAAATACCAAGAGAAAGTGATCACTGGGATCTGAGAGCCTAACTATGACAAATACAATAGAGAATGAAGGGGCCTGAGATAAATTGGATAGTGCATGCTCTGCTAGACTAATTGTTTCAACTCTTAGAATACTATATAAGTCAGAAAATCATTTTTGATGATCTGATTATAACTTAAAGGAAGCACTGTATGAAACACTGTATCAGGAAAAAGGTGACTATCGAGATATTTCAGTGAAAGAGAAAAATGAAATGTTTTTGGAATATGTGTTATGTTCAGGTTGTATTAAGACAGAAAGTAGCAAATGTTAAGATCTTTTTCAATTAGTGTTGAGGGGCAGGTGGTATAATAGTTTGTTTCAAGCTGGAGTATTTAGTAGCTAACATTATATGCACATTATAATAATGTAAAAATGTGACTTGAATAAAAATGTCATCATAATAATCTTCAAGTCATTTTGCCTACTCTAAGGAGGACCCCAAAGAAAGCCATCTGGCTAAAATGTTAATTTTCACTACTCATCATCAAAATACTCACCAAAACACACACACATACATACACAAGCACACAAATTGTGGTGATGCCTTGATTCTTATGAATATAGATCTCCTTTTATGCCATATATTCCATTTTTGCAAAGAAAATGTGGGAGTTGGAAGAATCTAACTACAAAAATAATTCCCATGTAGGTGGATCACCAATTGGGGGAAAAAACGGTGGATTGAATACTAAGGCATTTTAAAGGAAAACTCCATGTATTTCAATTTTGTAACTTGGAGAAAATAGAGGTTCATTTCTAATATGGATTAGGTTAATGTTACAAAATAGTGACATCTATAATTGATAGAGGTAGAAATAGGAATTCAGAATCTAAGAGGGAAAGGCAAGAACATTGGATAATACATTTCACTCTATTCAAAATGTCACAAATTTCTTTTTGTTTACAGACAGATGCCACATCCTTGTCACTACGGATTTGTGTTTTTTTATATATGATCTTTAAGAACACATTTAGCATGCAAATATATCCATGTTTGACTTTCAGTTGTGACAATTGTCTGTAATATTTTCTAGAGCAATTATAAACATCTATGTTGGATAAATTCACATGGCAGATAAAGAAAATGGATGTTCCCTTAAGAGAGTTGTGCTAAAGTAGAAATGGAAATTGGAGAGGTCCAAATTACATAAAAATAATGAGTCATAAAAATGCTTCTTGATTTGTTACTTTGTTTTGTGTTTTCTGGTTTTTAGTTGGCATTATGAATAACTAAATTTCAGTAATGACACATTAGATATTAATAATGGAAGAAGAGGTATTATATATTTAAAATATAACTATGTACAAGTTAGAATAGATTATTTTAGAAATCAGTATGCCCTTTAAAATTATAGTATTGATTCTGTTTTCAATTTCATAACAATTTGTTAGTCACCATTAGGGACAATATGGTGAATGAGAGAATACTGAACTTGAATTTCAATTCAGACCCAATGCTTGTATTATTGGTTGTGCAATATTTGTCACTCTGAAACTCAAATCATCAATTCAGAAATGGAGATAATTATGCCTACTTCTGGTCTCTAAATACTTCCTTTAATTGGGGTCTTCTTATGGCTTGATGTTCCTGATAGGCTAGATCCTAAAAAACAAAATAAATCAAATTGTTATATTTATTTATGAAATGCTACAATGAAACTCATTCTTCTTTATAATTATCGTGTACCCATAACATCTCAAAATTTAAATGAAACAAATGTAGTTCCAGGTGAACTGAATGGTTGATCACTCTAGTTCATAGCTCTAGATAACTGCAGCCAGTTTTAAGCACTGAATGATATAATCTTTTTACATGTAACAACCTATCAGAGATTCTTCTTTATTTCACAAGTATTTTAATTGCAATTTACAATTTTGCTAATCAATAAAGATTAATTTACCATTACATTATAAAAAATAAAACAGTACAAGGAAAATCTTCCTGAGAAGCTTCAAATCTTCCCATTAAATGTCTAAGATTGTGTTTTAATGAGTCTGATATAAAACAAGTCACCTTGTATAAAACAAGTCTGGTATAAAACAAGCAGACTTGTTTGGATCTAGATCATCTTGTTCTAGATCATCTACTATTTATGTATTTATTGATTCCTGATTGAGTTCTAGAAAGATAAAATCATAATTGTGAAACTGGAATAAATGAAGTATTGCAGTATTATATATATGTACATCTGGTGTACAATTATGTAAAGACATTGATAAATTTTATTATATATACTTCCCACAGCTTTTACCTAGATAATACGTCCACACGGATTTTACTTACTATTTCTCAAATTTTCTGCCTTATTTCAAGACATTTTCCTATGTGGAATCCTCTCAGTGCTCTCAATGCCTATTACCGTCTGTAAACAATTCCTTTACTTAGAGTTTTCTTAGGGTTTGATGGTTAAATTTAATTTTGTTGACTAAATTATTCTATGTTTTGGCTCACTAAAGGTTTGGAATTATAATATTAGTTTGTCATTAGTAATAAACTGAAATATGTAATATGTTTATGAACATTCAAGCAAGTAAATAGTTTGATGTAAGTATTTATTAAGGTCCTTTCATTGTCTCCTTTAGCTTCTGTGCATAACAATATCAGAGAATGCACACTATCCCATAATTGCTGATTTTCTTGAATGTCTCTGACATTGGTTTATAAATGCCTTTAGAGCATAAGCCATGTTATTGTTTTCATTGTATTCTAAATAACTAGCATGAAATTGATACAATATTTAGCAGTTGTCAATTGATGTTTTTTGATTGCTTGAATAAAATATAGGAGCAAAGAGAAATGATGACTGACACAGCTAAAAGTAGTCAATAAAAATTTACATATAGTGTTAACATTCAATGTCTCTGTGTCTGTTTTCCTCTCTCTCAAACATACCCATGCACACATGTGCACACGATTTGCTTTTATTTATTACAGTTTATCTCTTTTAGTTTTCCAACTTTATTTAGGTAAAGTTTATGGAACACTGAAGTATTCAACTCAATGATTTTTAATAAGTTTATATAGTTGTGAATCAATCACCATAATCCAGTTTTCCACAGTGCATTTACTCTATACTCTCACACCAGAAAGTTTTCCTGTTCCCATTTGTAGTCAGTTCTAGCTCCCTCCTCATCCCCAAACAGCCATTTATCTGCTTTCTGTACAATTGTTTTTGAAAAATCCCATGTTAATTTAAAATACAATATGTGATTTTGTTGAGTGGAGGCTCATAGCCTGGGAAACAGATTCAGGATCCCAGCATGTGATAGAAGATGCAGGCACAGTTGGGATGGTACACATGCTTTATTTGCAGATTTCAGCAGCCTGGAGCTCTCAACCTCCCAAATCTTTTCATAGGCCTTTTTCACATTCAGGCCAAACAAAGAACACGCGTTGCTAACAGATTACATAAGTGAGAACATGCTCACAAGCAGATGTTTCTGACTTTGAAAACATCTACTGAATCAGGGTGTTCATGACCTTGGCTATATACTAAAAACAGCCTCAGTAAAGGAGCCTAACTATAGCCATCTTGGACATGCCCTAATATCTATCTCTTTAGGGTTCCTTGCCATACAATCTACACATTTGAGGTCTTTTGCAATGATCCCTCAGGCAGGAGGAAAAGCCACAACAATGATAAACTGCAATAACAAACAACCAGAAAACAAGCCCCAACACATAGGATTACTAAAACCCTTAACAGTTTCATCCCATATTGAAGTGGTGATAAAAGTCTTTCCCAGCCACATCCAGTTGTCCAAGGACATAGTCTGGATTCACCAGGGTAGTCTGGCAATAGAACTCACAGGCACTTTGGTGAATACCCAACAGGCAGAGGTGTTTGCTACTTTGGCATAGGTGTGTGCCCAGTCCATAATGTTAGTGAGGACATACGTACAGACAAAAGGACGGAGTACTTATAGTCACTAGTATAGATAAATCTCATCCATCCAGGAGAATGCAAGCCAGCTTTGAGTCCTGGGAAAACACAGTGGCTGCCTGTGGTGGCTTCCCTGGGCAGTAA
>PVHX01028916.1:0-17526 GCA_004024805.1 Geosciurus inauris
ATCACTGAATGGAAATTTTTCTTTCTTTAATACTTAATTTTTAGCCAGGTGTGGTGGCTTATGTCTGTAATCCCAGCACTTTGGGAGGCTGAGACTGGAGAATCGCGAGTTCAAAGCCAGCCTCAGCAATGGCGAGGCACTAAGCAACTCAGTGAGACCCTGTCTGTAAATAAAACACTAAATAAGGCTGGGGATGTGGCTCAGTGATTGAGTACCTCTGAGTTCAATCCCCAGTACAAAAATAAATGCTTAAATTTTCAGTTTATTCAGAATCAAAGAAGAAATAAAAACCTTCCAAGATAAGCATAAACTAAAGGAGCTCATAACCATTAAGCCAGCATTGTAGAACATACTCAAAGAATCCTACACACAGACGGGCAAGATAAAAATAACAAAGAATGGAGAAGAATAAATCGCATTAGAAAAATAAATAATCATATGAGAATTAGGAATGATTCAAACTTTAGAAATAAAACAAAATTACAAGCCAGGCACAGTGGCACACGCCTGTAATCCCTGCACTTTGGGAGGCTGAGACAGGAGAATTGCGAGTTTAAAGCCAGCCTCAGCAAGGGTGAGGCACTAAGTAACTCAGTGAGACCCTGTCTCTATACAAAACACAAAATAGGACTGGGGATGTGGCTCAGTGGTCGAGTGCCCCTGAATTCAATCCCCAGTACCAAAAAAAAAAATTACAGGAAGTAACATATACCTCTGTATAATAACATTCAATGTAAATGGTCTTAATTCTCTAAGTACATGACCAGAAATTTTGAAACTGTAGAAGAACAAAAACTGTGGAAATACTTAAACAGAAGTGCAGGCAAAGACTTTATGAATAGGATCCCTGTAGCTCAGGAAATAAGAGAAAGAATCAATAAATGAGATGGCATCAAATTGAAAGTTTCCGCATAGCAAAGAAAACAAAGAGAACCTACTGAATGGGAGAAACTCTTTGCCAGCTACTCCTCCAACAGAGGACTAAGATCCAGAACATACAAAGAACTCAAAAATCTCAACATTAAAAAAATACAATGAATTAAGAGATGAGCTGAACAAACATATCTCAAAAGGAGAATACAAATGACCAACAATTACATGAAAAATGTTCAACATTTTTGGCAATCAAGGAAATGCAAATCAAATGCATTTTATTCCAGTTAGAATGGTAACCATCAGGAATACAAATTCCAAAAAATGCTGGTGAGGATATGATAAAAAAAGAATTTTATACACTGTTGGTGGGAATGTAAATTAGTATAGCCACTATGGAAATTGGTAGGGAGGTTCCTTCATTAATAAACTAAAAATAGAACTACCACATTATCCATCTTTACCACTCCTTGGTATTTATCCAAAAGAATTAAAGTCAGCATACTTTAGAAATGTATATACATACCCATGTTTATAGCAGCATGATTCACAATAGCCACGTTATAGAACCAAACTAGGTATCTGTCAATGGATGAATGCATATAGAAAATGTGGTATATACAAAACGGAGTTTTATTCAACCATAAAGAAGAACAAAATTGTGTAATTTGCAGGAACATGGGTAGAACTGAGATTGTAATAAGTCGGACTCAGAAAGAGAGCTATCATGTTTTCTCTCATATGTGGAAACTAGAGGGGGAAAATAGGGGTGCCATGAAAGTAGAAGAGAGACCAGTAGGGTAGAGGAAGGGGATCAAGGGAAGTAAGATGGGATGTTGGGAGGTTATTAGGGAGTACAATTGATCAAATTATGTATTTATATATGCACCAATATGCCATAATGAAATTCAACATTTTAAAAAATTAATATGCACCAATACAAATAAATAAGTCAGCCTTGAAATATAAAATATGTATGAATTCAGTATTACATTGAACTCTTTTAATAGGTACAAATAATATATATTAATAAAATAAAATAATTAAAAATAAAATAAAAATTGGAAAAAGTGAACTCAAAATGTCACAGTTACAGATGACATGACCTTATATGTAGCAACCCCCAAAAACTTAACAAAAATTAGAACTAATAGATGAATTCAGCAGTTACAGGATACAAAATCAACATAAAAAATCAATAGTGTTGCTATACACCAATAGTGAATTATACAGAATAGAAATCAAGAAAGTAACCCCTTTTACAATAGCTACAAAAATTTAAATACCTAGAAATAAAATTAACAAAAGAGGTGAATGATCTCTACAATGAAAATTATTATAGAACATTGGAGAGGACAAAAGAAAATGGAAGGACATACTGTGCCGTGAATTGGAAGAATCAATATTGTTAAAATGCCCATGCTACCCTAAGTCATTTATGGATTCAGTGTGATTTCTATTAAAATGCCGATAGAATTCTTCACAGAACTAGAAAAAACAATTATAATATTTATGTGGAACCCATCCTGCACACAAACCCAAATGGCCAAAGCCATTTTGAGCGTACAAAGCAGGAGGCATTATGCTACATGACTTCAAAACATGGTCTCAGAATAGCCAAAATAGTCTTGAGAGAGAAGAGAAAACTGGTAATCTCACACTTCCCTGTTTCAAAACTTAGTACAAAGTTACCCTAATCAAACTGCAGGGTGGACTGGGAGTACAGTTCAGTGAGAGTGCTTATGTAGCATAAGAGAGGCCCTGGGTTCAATCTCCAGCACTGCAAAACAAAATAAGAATAAAAAAGACTGCATGGTACCGACATTTCAATAGATATGTAGATTAATGCAATAAAATTGATAATTCAAAAATAAACCCTGACATTTATGGTCAAATTGATTTTTTAAGAAGTATGAACAAATGAAAAAGAATCCTCCTATCAACAAATGGTGCATCTATTTGGTGGACAAATAGTTATTTATATGTATATCAATTTGTAAGATAAAAACTTTTGAACCCTACCACATACTATATATAAAAATTGACTCAAAGGATCAAACATAAAGATCTAAAAGTAACACTAAAACTAAAAAGCTCTGAGAAGGAAATAGAAGTTTATATCTTGATGACCTTGGATTAGGCAACAGTTTCTTACATATGATATCAAAAGCACAAGCAACCAAAGAAAAATAGATATGGTTAACTTCATGAAAATTAAAAAGTTGTTTGTACCAAAGGACAATATCCAGAAAGTAAAATACAACCCAGAGAAAGGGAGAAAATATTTGGAAATACTAGTATCCAGAATATATGGAGGACTCTTACAACTCAACAATAACAAGACAAAAAACCCAATTTGAAAGTAGGGAAATCATTTAAATAGATGTTTCTCTAAAAAAGACATGCAAATGACGAAGTAAAGCACATAAAACCATACTCAATATTATTGGTCATTAGATAAATACAAATCAAAGCTATAATGAATAACTGCTTAATGCAAAGATGACTTTAATTGTTGGAAAAGAATATAAGTGCTGGTGGAGTTGTAGAAAACCAAAAACTCATAAATACTGATAGGAATGTAAAGTGAAGCTGTTAACACTAAAACATTTTGGTGATTCCTCAAAATGTTAAACATGGAGTGGTCCAGTAATCCCACTCCTAAACATATACTATGAGCAATGATAATGTGTGTTTTCTCAAAGGCTTGTATGCAAATGTTCATACCAGCATTATTTCTAATAGATGAAAAGTTTAGAGAACTCAAAGATCTTTTAGCTGATGTGCACATAAATAAATATGGTACATACATGCAGTGGAATTTTATTCAATCATTAAAAAGAACATTGTCTTGATACATGCTATAACATGGGTGAACCTTGAAAATATAATAAGTGAAAGAATCCAGTCACAAAAGGACAAATATTGTATTATTTCACTTATATGAAATGTCCAGGATAGAAAGCAGAGTAGTTGCTGCCAGGGTCTGGGAGAAGAGGGAGAATAGTTATCTGTAACAGTTAAGTTTCTTTTTGAGGAATTAGATAGGTGAGGAAATTGCACAATCTTGTGAATATGCTAGAAAACCATTGAATTATACGCCTGAAAAGAGTAAATGGGTCTTTTATCTACAATTTTCAAGTGATTGGAATTTTTTTTAATTTTTGAATTTCAATCTGTTATTTTCTTGAGCATCTTTTATCAGTATGATTGAGCTCCTTTATTCTTTTGAACACCCCTATTTTTGTGCTTTGAATTCTGATGAGCATGAATGTTAGTGACAGACATTTTGGTTTTTACAGGTTCTTTCTTCATCATGACAGTGATCCTTATTCTGGCACATGTGTCCCCCAAAAATATCAGCATAGGTTAAGAGGTGGCGTTTTGTGGCCAGCATGTCTGTACTGTGGTAATAATGGAGATCACCTGTTCTTCTCTCACCCTAGGTGCCTTGAGGACAACGAATGGAACTACACCAGAGCTGGTCAGGTCTTTGTTATGCTTCAGGTGAGGCCTGGGAATCAAGTGGGTAAAAAATGGATGTCTCTGGGCCTTCAGGAACATAGAGATTAGGTGGTTTGAGGATGGAACTCAGGGCATCTAGCTCTTCTGACATTCCAACTCCTTCCCCCCAGACTGAGGGCAAGATCCCAGAAGAGGCCTTCAAATAGTTACCCTGAAAGGAGCCCTTGAATGCCATCCTCCTCTTCATTTGCATCCTTGTCTCTCTGTCACCAAGTTAAGGCCATGTTCATGATGCATTGGAGATCTGACTGACCAAGAATCCAAACTTAAATTGTAGGCTAGGTAACAGCCTTCCAAAGGGATAGTTGTTCTGTTTTCCTCATTGAAGATGGCTGTTTATTTTCATAATAAAGACTGATATTAAACTTTACATGCTGTTGTGCCCTGGATTGCTATTTTCTGCCGTAGCTGTGAGCCAGTGAGACCAGGACTGACAGGACTTGGGCACCCCTGCTCCCACCAGAAGAGTGGAGAATAAATTCAGTTGAACACTTGCCTGAAATTTGAAACTGCTAACTGCCTGTCATTAGGAAAGGTCCAACAGAACTGACCACATGATGTGAGATTCTGTGCTATTGTTGTTATTATTTGGATATGAAGATAAGTGGCTGAAATCTTTCAAGAACATGAACACAAAACACCAATATCAGCTCTGTGAGGAATACCATCCTGGCTGTCCTTAAGCAGATCCATTAGGCTTTTTTCAATGGGTACTTTGTGAATAAATCCTCATGAGGAAGGACACACACTACACACCATGATTGGCCTTTGGAGATGTTGAGACTGTGAGATGCTCTACCCAGAGCTCTGCAGAAGCAGGCATGTGACTTGTCACAACAGGAGCTTCCCAAAGGATGCTTCCTAGATATCAGGGGCTGGGGAAGGAAGGAAGGAAGAGAGGGAGGAAGGGAGGGAGGGAAGGAGAGAGGGAAAGGAAAGGAAGTAAGTTAAGTAGGTAGGTCGGTGAAGGCTCACAAATTTTAATTCTCATTCCTAATCATGTAAGCATTTTCATAGACCATACCATGCTCAGCTTTGTGAAGTGCACACAGGTAAATGGGAAATGCACTTTTCCACAGCTTTCCTCACCCAACCACCTGTCTACCTACTCAACTTTCCACCCTCTCCCCTTCCTGAAGGTGCTCTGGGAGGAGTTTCAAGTCAGCACCTGTAGGGGGAGAGTCAGTCACACAGAGCTGACAGCAGGTGCTCAAGTCCATGATCTTGAGTGGCTTCAGCCACATGTGTTCACTGCCAAATAACAACAATGGTGTGGTACTGTGGGACTTTCCGAATGACTGGCAGTTAGAAGTTACAAATTCCATGCAAGCACTGAACATGCCATCTGCACACTATATCCTCCACATTTCTGGAATGTTTGCACTTTAGAAAACAGGCATAATTTTTGAAATTAAAATAATAGCAGTACAAGGTTTTCAAGTTACAATCCTATAGATGACATGAGTGAAGTACTACCAGTTTGCAGTAATTCCTACACTTCTTGGGTGTTTGGCAGAAACAATTTCCTACCACTTGTCACTTTTGGATTCTTGAGGTATGCTTACATTAGGGAGCCAGAAGTTGAAGTGTGGATTTGTGAAAAAATAGGTACTGAGGCAATAGTTAGCATTACATAAAGAATAATGACAACTGTTCTTCCAAATAAGACCCCAATGGTCAGAACCAATCCCCTGTAACGCACTAAGCCTTGGTCTTCTCACATTGGGAGCAGAATTTACACCACACACTTCTTGGCCGCATAGGGAGGAAGAGAGATGGTCTCACATGGGATCAAACAATCGCAGTGTCTGGCTCAACTCAGGCTCTCTCAGCTGCCTGGGTTCACTTGGAGGCAGGGACCGTGGAAACCATGGCATGGCCCCGCTACTTCCTCTCTCTACACCATCAGACTTCCACATTCTCAACTTCCTTCCTTTGCCAATCAGACAACAGGGATTCCTTCCAGTCATTCACCTGCCAATTCCCACAACTGCCTTTGGGCCCATGCTGCCAGGCAAGCAAATGCTAATCCTGAGATGCCCCTAGGTGAGTTGGTGTATAAATGGTACACACACACACACACACACATACACACACACACACACACACACACACACACACAAGCACTTCTATCTACAAATTTTCCCTTAGGATATTTCTTGGAAGTGTAAATGACAATTTGAAGTCTATGGTTTCCAATATTGCTGAAATTTGTGGTTTGGGGACAGCAGGTACTCTTAACACATTGTTTCTAAGCATCTACTTATGCATATTCATTTTTAGTGCCCACATGGAATAATTTCATCCAATATATACACATATATGCATGTATATAGATATATATATTTTATGGAGAGAATCATAATGCAGATACCCATTTATATTCATTTACTGACATAAAGCTGTTTACAATCACACATATGATATCAACTTTATAGGACCTATGTGATGATTTTCTATTCTTCTTGACATTGTTAATTTAGCATTAATTGCATGTAGCATCTGGTGGGAGAGCTGATTAGTGTAGGAGTCAGCAAGTTGCAGCTATGGCCAGCAAGTTCCATCTACAGCTTCTCTGTTCATTTCCCTGGGCCTTTGAACAGTCTGCTTAGAGATAAGGTGGGAAGGATGCTGAGACTATGGAACTCACATGAGCTTAGCTCTAATAGTGGTATTATGCCCTATATTTCACTTCCTTTCCTGTCCTTCATGTACAAAAGCATCAAGTTCATGGACACCTCCAACAAGGTGCACTTCTTACAAAGGTTACATGTGAGAGTAGGTAGTGGACCCCCTATCATGACCCATCAGAACCCAGGAACTCTGTGGGCAAGGGGACTCAGGAGTGGCTGCAGGAACACCAGGGACAGTGGCCTTGATGATGCCCTTTTCCAGAATTCATCTTCAACTAACTTGTGTGCCTTTCCTCAGAATACCTCTGGATCCTGGTTATTACTCTTCACTCCTAACTCTTTGATCCAAAATTTGTTTCTGAACTGATCTCCATACTCCTGGGATGCCTGCTCACAGCTCCAACCCTCAACCCTATGCTTAACTGCTGATTATCATTGTAAACATGGATCCCATTGATCCTATTTTGCTTCCTAGAAGGCTTTAAAGGTATCATTTGTCTCCACACAGAATTCCCCTCCACATGTTACCCCTTGTGATTATACCCTCCTACAACTTTTGTGCTAGAGAAAAACAGGCTAGTTAGTTGTGAACATTTCACTCCCACGGTGGATATCCAAAGGCAGGAAATTCATACCTAGAACAGGCAATGTTAGACACTAGTCCCCACTCCCACCAGAATATAAAAACATAAAGTGGCTGGGTGTTTTTAGCATCCTAAACTGCATCAAAGGAATGTGGTGATGATATTGTAGGAAGGCACACTTTCTTGGGATTGGGAAAGTTGTGGCAGGGCCTTAAAATCTACATTTGTAACAGGATCCAGATGTGATAGTTAATTTTACATGTCAACTTGTGTAGGTGACAATACTCAATACTCAGATATTTGGTCAAACATTTTTAATGTTTCACTGGTGGTATTTTTAGATGAGATTAGCACTTAAATCAGAAGGCATTGAGTAAAGCAGATTACCCTCCATAGTATGGATGGACCTCATCCAACCTCCTCCAAAGATACTGGAGGAAGAAAAGACTGACCTACCCCAAGGAAGAAAGAATTCTGCCACAGACTGCCTTTATACTCCTCCAATTGTAGCTATTTGTTGGGTGTTTAGTCTGCTGGACTTCTCTGCTGATTATGGACTTTCCAGGCTCCATGCTTTCATGTGCAAACTCCCAATAACTACACACACACACCTTATTTGTTCTGTTTCTCTGTAGAACCCTAATAAACCAAGTAATTCTGAAGCTGATATTTAATGGGTTGTACTTTGAATAACAAGTAATTAGAGAATATCTGGCATGTGGGCACATGGCTTGACTCATCTATAACAATATTCATTGTATCATTGTTTTTGAAAGAAGGACAAACGAAAATATCCATCAAAAGTTATCCAAACAATACATTGAGATGCATTATTTGAGTGGAATATTACATAGCAGAGAGAAAGAATGTCCTAGATCTATAAAAATAAGGATATATATATATAGAGAGAGAGAGACATACACATATATGTATATACATATATATGTCAGAAAATGTAATGTTAAGTCAAATTATCAAATGAAAGATAAGAATACCTACAGTATGAAATACATATATATGTAAACATATACATACACCATTTTAAGGATCTTTTCATTCACTATACAAATATAAAGCAACTTGTGGAGAGTATGAACAACTTAACTCTGGTTATGTTATATCTTCTGGGTAAAGGAAAAGACAATGTACAATTTAGGAGATGGGCTCAAAGCATTTGTCAAATTTATTACTTAATCTGAGTATTGGGTATGTAAATCTTCATTTTATAGCTGTCTGTAACACTTGTATATTTGGTATGTTTGATAAGTATCAAAGATTTTAGAGGCTAGTATTTTTAATAATATTTATTTTTTAGTTATAGGTAGACACAATATCTTTATTTTTATTTGTTGCTGAGATCGAACCCAGTGCTTCCTGCATGCCCAGTGAGCACTCTACCACTGAGCCATGACCCCAGCCTCAAGGCTAGTTTTTATTACAAATCTAATATATACTCATTTTTCCAACTGATTAAAATATGGTTAATTGTAAAAAAGAAGATATCAATAACTAGTACTCCCATCATCATTGGAAAAAAATATTAACATTTTGCTGTGTTTTATTTTTTTGTTTACTTGAATATATGCTTATATATGGTGTATACATTACATCAAAATTTCATGGAACCATGATATATATATATATATATAATTTTATGCTATCCTTGTCCTATTGACTTATTTCTTTTTTTAAATTTATTTTAAAACAGAAGAATGCATTTCAAGTCATAGTACATATATGGAGCACAATTTTCCATCTCTCTGGTTGCAAACAAGATAGTCACACCATTCATGTCTTCATACATGTACCTAGGGTAGTGATGCCCATCTCATTCCATAATTTTTGCTACTCTCATTCCCTCTCCCACCTCCCCCTGTCCCATCCAAAGTTCCTTCATTTTTCCCATGCTCCCCTCCCCACCCCCATTATGTATCAGCATCCACTAATCAGAGAGAACATTTGACCTTTGGTTTTTGGGGGATTGGCTTACTTCACTTAGCATGACTTTCTCCAGTTCCATCCATTTACCTGCGAATGCCATAATTTTATTCTCTTTTATTGCTGAGTAATATTCCATTGTGTATATATATTGCAGTTTCTTTATCCATTCATCTATTGAAGTGCATCTAGGTTGTTTCCACAGTTTAGCTATTGTGAATTGTGCTGCTATAAACACATGCACTTCAGATAGAGCACTAATCTACAGGATATATAAAGAACTCAAAAAAACTTAACACCAAAAAAACCCCCAAACAATCCAGTAAATAAATGGGCTAATGAGCTGAATAGAAACTTCTCAGAAGAAGATATATAATTGATAAACAAATATATGAAGAAATGTTCAACATCTCTGGCAATTAGAGAAATGTAAATCAAAACTACTCTCAGATTTCATCTCACCCCAGTCAGAATGGCAACTATCCAAAATACAAGCAACAATAAGTGCTGGTGAGGATGTGGGGAAAAAAGCACACTCAAACATTGCTGGTGGGACTGGAAATTGGTGCAACCAATCTGGAAAGCAGTATGGAGATTTCTTAGAAAACTTGGAATGGAACCACCATTTGACCCAGCTATCCCACTCCTTGGCCTACACCCTAAAGACTTAAAAACAGCATACTACAGTAATGCAGCCACTTCAATGTTTACAGCAGCATAATTCACAATTCCTATTGACTTTTGATATTAAGTCATGTGACGTGAGCCTTGATTTTTATGCCCTTGTCCAATTTCTTGAACTGTGCCTCTGAATGCACTGGATGTCAATGTACATCAACCAATTCTGTTCCCAACAATGATGAAATTGCCCCACCACAAAATAATTTCACTACCTGGCAATGCAAATCCCACCCATAATGATTCACCTTTTGAATGCCTGGGGGTTAATGATAATCATAATGAATGATACAAGCATACACTTAATACTAGAAGGTGTTAGACATTGCTCTGATTGCCTTCAATGTAGTCGTTCATTTAATCTTCACCACAACCTCAAGGGACAGGTACCATTACAATTCCCCTTTAGCACAAGAGGCATTTTTGTTTTGTTTTATAATAAATGTCATGTATACTTGGTTTACTGAGAGTAAAGAAAGGAAATTACTTACTCAAGATCACAAATCCAACAACAGAAGGTTCCTACGTCAAATCCCTCTGTCTCGTCCCAAATCTTGCACCTCTAACAACTGTTTTTTGTATTGAGTGTTCTTCTGTGTTAGGACCAAGGCCAATGCAGAAGGAGCTCACCCAAGTTCCTGTGGTTTTGCATAAGCACAGATATTATTTTGTTCACATTTACAGTCTTTTCTAAAAAGTCTAGATGGAAATTTTTCAAACAAGGAGGGAACTAAGGGGACAGGAAATCACCTAAAATAAAACCATGAGAAGTTAAGCAAATCTCCTGGAGAAACAATCTTGTCAATTAATACTCAGGAACTCAAAACCTGTAATTACGCAGAGCCAATATTTTTCTGCTCTGTTATCTTGGCAGACAATCAATGAACCTAGATGTGTTGTTTAGGATTTCTCTCTAATGATGAGCTTTGCTGCTGATTTAACATCTACCCATTTACCTATCATCTACCTAGAAATTACTAACTGCATAGCAAAATTTAAAAGTACAAAGTATATAAAAATATCTGCAACTTGTATTACAAATGTGAGGTTAATATCCTCAAACTCATAACAGAGAAATAGGCCAAAACTTACAACAGAGTATGTACATAAAATATAACATAAAAGCCCAATGAAACACTTGAAAACATGCTCAATGATAGAACTGATTAAATGCTAAATATGCTCTCAGACTATATGAAACAGGTAAATATCAATACAGTATTTATGGGGCAGTCACAAGTTTGTAAAAGAATATTGGTCTCACATTTGAATAAATATATCTGCATTTTATTAAGATATGCATAAAAATCAAATGAATATACACCAAAGTATTATTAATGAATATCTTATGTTGAGGTGGGAGGGCAGGCAGGATGATTAACATCCTGAGGTATGCATTTGGCAAAATGAATAAACCCCAAAATAACTTTTTCAAATACTAATTATGAAATACTCTTCAATAAAACAATGATTACCCCTATTCTGAGATAATCACTTTTTTCTTCTTTTAAAATATATAATTCACAGTAAGAGATACTATATTTAAGTGGCTATAACCCTGTTCAGATCTCACAGTGTTGGTGAACAACACTGCCTAGGGTCATAGCAAAGAGGTCACAATGTACAAGAGTAATATTCCTAGAACAGTGGTCAGGATCTCAAAAGTAAGCACAGAGTGCCAGTATATGTCACCTCCCTTATACACATCTCAGCAGTGATAAGTCCAGCATGAATGCCAGAATAGCCCTTCCCAGGAGAGCCTTCATGAAGTGTCTGCTTGCATTAGGATACCAGAAGGAGGGTCTTGAATTGGACACATTTGTAACATGATTTACAGACATAATTAATATGCCTGACTAGCCAAATTTGACTAGCCAAAAGAGTCACATTCACCTATGCCAACAGGTAATTTAAATTAAAAAAAAGAAAGGCAATCAATATATGTTAAATTGCTCAAGCACATCAAAAAGTCAAGAAACATAATAAAATCACTGAGGTATATAAATATATAAGCAAGTACAAAACACATTGTACAAAAGATCTGATTTTTGAAGAATACATGTTTTCATAAGAATACATGTTTTCATACATATATTTTTAAATATAAAGAAACATCTGAAAGGTATTTAAAATCATTTGAGTGATTATTTTGAGGCCAGACATAGTAAGGTTTTAGGCAAAGATAATTCCTCTTTTACATTTATACTTCTCCAGTGTTGCCAAGGGTTGAGAGAACACCCATACAGAATTTTAATTAGCAAATTACTAAGATAAAACTATGACAGCATAGGATAAACCTAATTGTAGTTTGATTTATAAACTTATGAAGCAAAACATATGGATAATAAAAGATGCTAAATATATTATAACACAAAAAGGAGCTTTATATTTTCAACCACACATTCACATGAACTTAACTGCATTGATTCTGAGAGAGGGGCTTAAGGAAACATCCTATCCGAAGATTAAATGTCTGTAGGCCCTATCTGCATCATCACTTAATGATTCCTTTGTCATACAACTTCCAGAAAGTTTTTCCTCTGAGCTTCCATGAGGATAGTCCTTTCTCCCCCTCTCTTTATCTTTCCTGAGTCTCATCTTTTGTTTGTTATTCTTAGATTTACATGACAGCAGCGTGTATTTTGACATATTATATTCTAAGTCTCTTGAAGGCAAGAATAGCCAGCTAGGGGCCAAGCTGCAATTCTAAATCTGATCAGCAGATGTCACTGACCACCAATTTCAATCTTATTTTTCCATGAAAAGATATTCATTTGGTCAAACGAAGAAATTCTACTTTGGAAGTTATGGGGAAAAAATGTGAAACAAAATAATTATCAATTAATTAACTCAGCAATTAACACTTCACATTTACTACATTATCTAATGAGTTTTTAGAGTATGGGTCTCCAACTTCATTTACATCAGAATCACATGAGAGGCTTATTAAAAAATTGCTAGAACTCACCCCAAGAATTTCCGATTCAGCAGTTCTGGAATAAAGCCTAAGAATTAGTATTTTCTAGAAAGTTCCCAGCTGTTGCTGGTGGTCTGGAGACTACACTTTGAGAACCACTAATGCAGATCAACAAATAAAAGTGTTTAGCTTTCACAGAGTATTTAGTGAATCACACTGTGTTGACAGTGCTGGTGGAGGTACATAATTTAGGGTTGAGGCAATGGAGTTGTAGTATGTAGTGGGACCACAGACTGAAGCAGTGAATGCTGTAATGTCACTCTCTCTAAAGTATGAGGGGACCAGTCATAGATGAATAGAACAGCATAGGTCCCCCATGTGGACCTTGGTAATTTCATCATGAGTCCTATCCCAGGGATCCCTGTGGGTGAGGAATTAAGCTCCAATCTCCCTGAAGCATAAGGATTTATAGTAAGTATCCAGACCACACTCATCCTAGGCCCAGCCTAGGATGGCATCTAACACGGCTGTTCTTTCCATTCCATCTCCCAACCGGGTGCTTTTTATTGGTTAAAAATAAAACTCATTTCCTAGGCTCTTTTGGATTACAAAACTATCCAAACTCATTTTGGACCACGTGAAAAGTGCAGTTAAAAACAGAGAAAATGAAAATGTAATTAACCAGCACTCCAGCCCTTTCATAGTTAACATTTTGACATCTTTTGTTATGGTACTTTTCCTACACTTTTATATATATCCACAAAGACAGATAATTCCATTTATGAGGAAGTGACTTCTACTTCTGCAGAAGTGATGTAATTTCAATCAGATCACAGGTGGCCCCTTACTGTAGCCTGCAGATCTGCAGCCTTCTCTCCTGCCGGTCTGCTATTAGGATTGGTTCTCTATACTGTCTCTTCCTTGAAAGGAAATCTTCTCTTATCCCTTTTACAGTCTTTCTTCTCTTACAACATAAAAGGCAAAATGCCAATGACAGGAAAGCATGTTAGATGATAGGAAATGGTGTGACAATTTTCTGTTGTCTTCCCAAGCCCCTTAGGTGATTTATCCTACAAAACTGGAATCATCATAGCTCCAGTTTGCACCCCTACTTTCAGGGTTCCAGCTACTCTGAGAGTTATGCCATTTAATTTCTACCACAGTCATCTCTACTGCATGAGAGAGAAGGCAGGATGGGGCAGAGATAGTAATCACTAAAGCCTCCATGGATTTCTTGTTTTCCCAAAACAATTGTGTGAAGAAGGCACCATTATTTCCATTTTACTGATGATCAGCACCAGGATTGCCAAGGATAAACCACATTTCTAGAAAAATGACAAATAAGAAATTCAGCCTCTACATTACGGGGATCCAGCCTCTGCAGGGTGTCAGGTCCTGAGGTGGGATGAGTGGTGTCGGCGAAAACAGCACCAGTGAGACACAGAGACCAGGTTTGGTGCAGCTGTGTCCGTCCAAGTTCAGACCAGCACTTTAGTTATAGTGATTTACAGTCATTGATTAAAAGAAAAGGGGGTTACAAATCATCATGAGTTATTCATAAACACAGAGAGGTCATCTATAATTGTCCTGGATAATACATCAGCATCAAAGGATTTTTAAATCTTAACTAGAGACTGTAACTATAAGGGTCCTCATGTCCTGTTCTTAAGATTAATATCAAACTAGAGATCACTAAGCTTCCTATTGTATTCCCAAAAAACAAGATGAAGCTAACAAAGGTATTTTTAACTATGATAGTAGCATTAGACTAATAGATCACTGTGGTAACTACACTTAAAAGCATAGCCGTTGACGCACCTGTGGTCAACAGCTTCTGCTCATGTCCAGAATTGCCCAAAGCTGCAGGTTAAGTTAACTGTTACATACATCATTAAAATATCATTCTCTGAACTTTCCCCGAGCCCTATTTTGTAGCAACCATTGTTTACATAATTTGAGTTCAGTTTCTCTGGGCAGGCATCGAGGCCTATGTTTCTTAGGACTCTCCCATGTAAAGAAGAACTACAATTAGCATGTTTTCTATGAACCCAAACCGTTCTTACTCCATTAATGTAGGCTCCTGAGTATGGTGGGGGAGGGTCCAGTCCTAAGTTACCTGGACACCTGCCATCTTCTGCCTTTACCCATATCAAATATCACTGGATTTTACTATAGAGGGAATCCATTTTTGTCAGGGCCTGCGAGAAGGCTGGACCAGCATTTGAGCTTTAGGCATGGGACTAGTTGGAGTCACAATTTCCCATAGCTCACTTTATTGAAATTGCCAAAGCAGCCTTCTACAGCCAGGCCTGAGAGTACTTCCAAATGTAATTGGGGAAACTGTGGGCCTAAATGTTCTGGATAACATATCTAAAGTGAAACTATCATCAGGGAAATTTCTAGAATTACTTCTAAGAAACATCATATCAGTAGTACTATCCTTATGGGGATTTTCCTGTTTATTCTCCTGGGTGGTCAAATGCCTCTCCTTAATTACAAGAGACTTTAGGGGACCCAGACTGGCTGATCCTGTCTTTCTGGGAATTGGAATAGTGACACAAGCAAGCACAATTAATTCTGTCAAACTGAGAAGGGGCATCCCAACAAGAAATATATTGAGGAATGCATCTCTTCACCCTGATCCCTTGCAGGCACCAAAACTTTGTCAAACAGTGTCTTGAGGATTTGGGGCTACAGCACTACATTTGCACAAGGTATTCCCAGTAGCCTTCATTGCAGAGGATAGCTTCCAGGGAAGATGAACTGGCCATAGTAAACTTTTCTGGTTTTGTTCCTGAATTATATCATGCTCATAATGTACATACTAGACTGAAACCCAAGCTTTGCCCACTGTGTTGCCTTCCTAGGCTTTCAATGATCTCTACCTTAAATTTCCCCAGAAAGTGACAATCTCTGCAATCCTACAATTCTTCAAAACTTGGAAAATGAACTATATTGGTTTCTTTATTATAAAAATCAATTACATTTAAAATTTAAAAGATGTATAAAAATCGTGGGGGAAATTATTCACATATACCTCAGAAAACACTTTGTATATCAGGAACTGTAACCAGGAGAAAGAAAAAATACATAAAAATGTAAATCTCATAGAAAATTATGGAAGTGCAATTAAAACTATGAGATGTCCAACAAAAAGGAACACAAAAATAAAACTCAAAGTAACTTTATCCTGAGCTAAAAATGGTACATTGCATATACCATTTAGAGTCATCACATTTTTACAATATGTGTGTGTATGTGTATATATATATATTCCCATATAAATATATTCTCACAAATATTTTCTCTCTATGGAGAAAAAATCATCTACAGATTATGCCCCACATGATTAACAAGGATACCTTAGGTAGGGGAGAAGAAGTAGATACAGGATCATTTTACTTTCCACATGTACAAGTCTTACTGTCTGATTTCAATTGCAAATACATATTAGTTTTGTGATTTGGGAAAGTGACAGATAAATTTTGTAAAGAAGGAAAAAAACGTATGGTTTGACTTCAGAAACCAATTTCATATAAACCTACTAGCCTGAAAAAGAATCCATAGTTAGTGGTTAATTTTTTAAAGGGAAAATTACACACCATATGTACAATATGTTCAGTCACATTAATTGTTGATAACACTTCTATGTATGAGTAAGTGCATAAAAAGCAAATTTGTCTAAAAGGATATGACCAAGAATACAAAATAATCTCTCCCCCTCCATACACATACACACTCCTTCAGATGCACTAACACTGTTTTCTTTTCATCTGAGACAAGGGTGGAACTTCCTGCCAGGAGCTGTGAGCCAGGCAGCAACTGATTCTGCAGGAAAGGCTGCCTGTGTCATACAAGTCTCCAGCAAGCCCTGTTTGGTGGGTCAGGCCTGAGACCCCTGCCTCTCCACCATTCCTTGGATTAGGGCCTCCAAGATATTGAGAGTTGTATTTCTAACTTTGACCAGCAGGTGGCAACCGGTTCAGTAGTCTACCTTTGCTGCAATAGAAATGCATCGATTTTTGCAGAGATAAAGACAATATGCAATGAATAGTTCTAAATATATTTAAAATTTTCATATGGAGAGACAAAGCTAAAAGTGTCTGTGCAGTTTCATTTGTTGATAACGACTCCCAGAGCTGTCGCTCACCATCTTTTGTTTATTCAGTACACATTCACGGGACATCCCCAGGTGGAGTCTATTTGTCCACCTCGTTCTTATCTCTGATGCCCAGACGCTCATTTCCAACTGCTTGTGGACGTGTTCCCTTGAAGAAAGATGACTGCACTTCCTTTCTACATGTGTAGAGAGAATGTGTATTTCTTTAATGTTGCACTGAAAAGTAAAGAATCTGATAGGATAACGTATTAAATAACA
>PVHX01028917.1:0-17525 GCA_004024805.1 Geosciurus inauris
GTCCAATCAGCTCAGGCCCTTCATAATCTTTCTGGCAATGTAGCACAGGCTTTACAGGTCCAACAAAGTATTAACTCCCAACTCAAAGGAGGTATTTTATTAGTTAATCAACGGGTTGATTTGGTTCAGGAACAAATTGATATATTATCAGAACTATTTGGGGTACCTTGCTATGGCCGTATGGCAGCTTTATGTCTTATACCTATACAATTTAACAACTTCAGTGTGGCTGCTAATCTCTCAAGACAGTTATCCAAACAACTCACTGGGAATTGGAGCAGCGAATTGGACAAAACGATGAGAGAATTATGGCTGAGCATACTGCGGATCAATGCTACCCGAGTGGACCTCGATCGGACTCAGTCTATGCAGCATTTTATCTCTCAAACACTGTCTCATGTGAAAGAATGGGCTAAACTCGGAACTATGGGAATTATGTTAATGCTCCTCTGTGTGCTGTTTGTTTGGTGTATGTGCAAGATGCGAAAGAAAGAATCCCACAACATGGCTATGTTAGCTCAGGCCATTCAGGCTGTTGAGTCGGGGCATCCGCCGCAGGTGTGGCTCGGCATGCTAGAGAAGTAGTCAACGATGGGTAAGACTCTCTTGGCCCAGGACCAACCTAAGACAGAGCGTCAGCCTTGCTGCTGATGGCTTGATGACGGGTAAGGCCTATGGCCGAAGAGGGCAACCTAAGACAGACGTTCTCTCGGCCGTCATTTTAATAAAACAAAAAGGGGGAGCTGTGGGAAGCGGTGGCCGCCGCTCCAAGATGGCGCCCAGAGGATTGGCGGCACCGCTCTAGCTTCCTGTAAACAAGCCATTTGCGCATGCGCCCATTGTTACCAGGCAAGAGTTCCTATGAGGACCCTATGGCTGAGCAATACGTAGCCTGGAGTGATTGGTTGTGTGAGTGTATAAAAGTTGGAGCATTTCCTGCTTCAGGGCCTTTTTCCTGTATCCTAAGAAGTGTTTAGAGACCCATTAAAGTGCTGCAAGAAGAACCTGGTGTGTCGTGTCTTCCTGCGGGCAGGGGACGCGGCAATACCTTCACCAGAATATTAAAATTTTAATAAGTTCAAGCTAGTTCACCTCCTGAATATACTGTAATAGGAAGGAAGATGCTCTTAAATTGTATTGAAAAAATTCTGAAATTCCTTCTAGTGTAAATCCATACTAATGAGGTGGGTTAGACCTTCAAAAATAAAGCAGATACAAGCATATAAACAAAGCTGTAAAACAAGACACACCATAGGAAATTAGTACTAGGTAAACTAAAATATTATATATATATAGTACTATATATATACTATATACACTATATAATATATATAATACTATATACATATATATAATAAGTTACTATGAAAAAATTACTCTCCTATTAAAAAATCCTAGCACATTTATGGTTCAGATTCTTTGGCACTATGAGATGTATAAGTATTTGTTTGCTTATTTTGGTACAGGAATTGAACTCAACCCCTGAGCCACATCTCTAACCCTATTTGTATTTTATGTAGAGACAGGGTCTCACTCAGTTGCTTGGCGCCTTGCCATTGCTGAGGCTGGCTTTGAACTTGCGGTTGTCCTGTCTCAGCCTCCCCAAGTGCTGGATTACAGGCGTGTGCCACCACACCTGGCTAGATGCATGATTTTTAAATAAAGTATAAAATAGCAGAGATGACAGTAACACAGAAATGTCTTTAAAAATTCTATTACAGTGGATTCTATCTCCTTGAAGTTTCCTTAATAAGAATAACAAAGCCAACAGAGAAACTGTACCAAGCTGGACGTGGAACAAATGAAAAACCTTCACTACATCTTTAAGAATATCTGAAATGACCATTACCAAGTGTAGGAAAAATTCAATATCAAAAAATTTAAAAAGCAATACTTACTAACCGGGCGCGGTGGCTCAAGCCTGTAATCCCAGCACTTTGGGAGGCTGAGACAGGAGAATCGCGAGTTCAAAGCCAGCCTCGGCAACGGCGAAGCACTAAGCAACTCAGTGAGACCCTGTCTCTACATAAAAAAAACACAAAATAGGGTTGGGGATGTGGTTCAGTGGTCGAGTGCCCCTGAGTTCAATCCCCAGTACCAAAAAAAAAAAAGCAATACTTACTAGGGCTGGGGCTGTGGCTCAGTGGAAGAGTGCTTGTCTAGCATGAGTGAAGCACTGGGATTGAGTCTCAGCACCACATATAAATAAATAAATGTTCACCAGCAATTAAAAAATACATATTAAAGGAAAAAAAGCAATTATTACCCAAAAGAGAGGAAAACAGTGAGCCTGTGGAAGTTTGGAAGAGAAGGAGACCAACAATTTAGAGATAATGGAGCCTCTTCCTCATCTTGCACTATTTGCTGTAAGAAAAGTAGGGAGTCATGCTGGTGATATCCTTGGCACAAGAGGTCTTACATGTGTACACCATAATCAGGAGCTCGACGATGGTGGAGTTCACATACCTACAATTTAGGCACACAAAATCCCATCGAGGGGTATGAGACTTAAGATTTCCCTCTCGACCTGGGGGTGTAGCTCAGTAGCGCACATGCTTAACATGCTTGAAGCCCTAGGTTCCATCCCCAACACCAAAACAATAGCAACAACATTATTATTTCCCTGTTCCAAGACTTAAGGTGCAAGACACAGAATCCAGTAATATCTTCTGTTCTCCCGTCTCCATGAGCTCTCCCACATTTCTTCTCAACTGATGACTCTACTTTCTTTTTCACTGAGACCTGAGGTGGTCAGCAGGCAAAAGACAATGGGATTAGTGTCAATTTTTAAGTATTTGTGGTGTGCAAAGTTCCTCTCTGATTAATGGCTGAACACAGGCCAACTTGCAGAATGCAGTTGCACCTGGTAGCAGGATCTTATGGAAGCTGTCTTCTGACAGAGAACTGGTCTCAGAGATTACCCAAAATTATACACTGATCCCCACCCACTCCTGACTACTAGAAGATCTTGCTCCAGCAATCCTCCCTCCCTGCTTACACCATCATTTGTCACACTCCCCTGGGCTCATACTCAGCTTGTAAATATTCAAGTCCTTCTTCTATTAAAAATGATAACTTGGGCTGGGGTTGTGGCTCAGCGATAGAGCACTTGCCTAGCACATATGAGGCACTGGGTTCGATCCTCAGCACCACATAAAAATAAATAAATAAAATAAAGGTATTGTGTTCACCTACAACTAAAAAAAGAATTTAAAAATATGGCAACTCATAACTACCTTCTCTGAAGCCCCATCTCTTTGCTCCCCTTTGTAGGACATCTCAGGAGAGTTGTCTACGCTTATTACCTCTGACTCAGACATTCTCATTCTCTCCCAAACACATTCCAAATAAGCTTTGGTTCCCCAAACAACCCCCAAACTGTTCTCAACAGGTTGATTGCCTCTAAGTGGTTAAATCTACCAGTCAACACTCAGTCCTATTTCTTGGCCCCACAACAGCTGCTGCAACTGCTCATCCTGTCTCTTCATACACTTAATGCACACCACTTCCAGGACACTCCTTTCTTGTCTCCCCTTGCCTTCTTTGATTAATTCTGGTTTCACTTTGACTGCCACCTAAGACTTTCATTTGTCTTCCTGTCTCCCCTCATCACTTGAGCTTCTCATCTAATTTCATGTCTTTGTAAACGTTGCTGACTCTCACATTCCTACCTCCCACTTATGTACCTCTGAACTCAGATCCTTAAGTCCCTTAGCTGCTTTATGGTTCCACTGGAATGTGTATCAAGGCATCTCAGAACTTATTCTACCCTAAATGGAAATGTTTTTTTTCCTAAAATACCTGCTTACCAGAAAACTTGTGCCAGCTCAAGTGGCAACTCTGTTCCTCTAGGTAACTCAGGACAGAAACCTTACAGCAAATTCTTAGAGCTCTTCTCTTTTCCAAATGGTATACCTGGGTCATGCCACCCCATGACCATGGCCTGCCCTTCCTGGAATATCTCTGAAGTGCATGCTCCATGCAGAGAAACTTGCCCTTAAACTGGTCAGACTGTGCAGGCCTCTGCTCAAGACCATGAGATAGCCTCTTCTTCTGCCCACCGCCCAAGCCTGAGGTCTCACACTGGCTCCCACACTCCTTTATTATGATCATCCCCCTTCCTTCCCCTGGCTCCATGCCACCTTCTTAGCCCAGGCACACTCTATTGTGATCAGTCCTCCTCCTGCTGATCATTACCACAGGAGGTTTGGTTCTAAGTGATTCTATCAGGCTCACTCCCACCATTCTTGCAGTTTTTTGTTCCAACAAAACTTTCACAAGGCTTACTCTGCTTGCCCCTCTACCCTCTCATTAACATCCCTTCTAATTCCTTGCCATACCAGTTTATTTTTTTCCATAGTGCTTGCACTTTCAATATACTGGACAACTTATTTATCACATTCTCAGTATGTCTTCCTCCACCAGAGTATTAACTCCACAAGGACAAGGATCTTTACTTGTATCAACCATTAAGGCATCTCACACACCAGCAACAGAAACTCACACATCACAGATATTCAGCAAATATTGGTTAATTAGTGAATGGAGAAACAGAACATTTGGATAAGTAGGTTTCTGTTATCAAATGACAAGTCTGACATCTGGTGAATTAAAACATACTTTCATAGAAGCATTCCATGTGGAAGGATGAGAAAAGGAACTGAAAGTGAGTATAAAGTCACTCTAAGATCCAAAACTGGGAGCAACAGGGAATAGGGCTTCCATCACTCAACTCAAATGATGAAAATATTGCCTGAATCACAGGAAAACTTCACTTTTTCTCATTTAAAATTTGTCTTGTACTTCTAGTAACTACCCCTGGAGTCTGTACTAAAATGAGGTAAGTGGTTGGGGATGTAATTCTGGGGTAGAGTGTTCTCCTAGAATGCATGAGACTCTGGGCTCATCCTCAAGACTCTAAAAAAAATCAGTCAATAAATAGAGTGAAGTAAAGATTATATCTGCCACCAGCAAATCTCAACTGATTTCCAGGCTTGCCATAAACTGGATGAGATTGAGGACCTGACTTAACACAAATTGTGACACTCATGGGACAATGTAAAGCAGAAGCAGAAAGAACATTTGGGGAATACTTAGTGATCTTGACTAGGGGTAAAACAAACTGACAAAAGGCAGGGACAGATGACAACAGTGTTGAAATAAAAATATGGAAAAGAAGAGAAATGGAAGTACCTGAAAATGGGAAGGATTAACACAGTCACCCTTCTTGAGTCCTGAACTCTAATTCAAACGTAAGTTCAGCTCCCACTTCTCTCCTGGATAGCCCACACAGCCTCCAGTATTTATCCAACAGACCCAAATTGTCTCTGAGGAGACAGAGGGCTGCAGACATTCAAGAGCCAGAGCAGCCTGAGCTGCCTGTGCCCGCACCTTCCCTCCCTGATGCCTCAGAGGGTACAGAAAAGGCAGGTCCTCCACTAGCACCCTGGCATAGGAGAGGCCTGGGGAAGTGGAGAGTGGGACAATATACCAAGACTTGGTGTCCTCATGCCCAGCTCTGCTGAGGACCCTGAAAATATCAGCAGAAGAGGAAGCAAGGGCACCTGATGAAGGCCAGCCTCACCCTCCCTCATAGCACATACACTCTCCACGGGTTGGGATGCAATGCAATTTCCTTTCTGGGACAGAGTTTTGTGACACCATCCTGAGGAAGCAAAGATCAGGACAGGACAAAGTTTACATGAAAGTATGTGTGTTCCAAGGCTAAATTCCTGGGAAATTTGGCTTTTCTTCCTTATATACATATAAGAAACCTGTTACTAAATTTGGTATGCAGCAATTTTCAGACTCTGAGCTAAAAAATGATGCACTATCCAAGCTGACTTCTAGACATTAAAAAAATGTTCTGAGGCCTTAGTTCCTATGATAAAAAAGCAGGAAATCAGGGCTGGGGTTGTAGCTCAGTGGTAGAGCATATGCCTCGTATGGGTTTAAGTCTCAGCACCACATACAAATAAATGAAAATAAAATTCTATCAATAACTTAAATTATTTTTTTAAAAAATGAGGAACTCAGAAAATGTGGCACGAGGAAGTGGTTAGAATTTAGGGCTTATATACCATCTTAGTAGGGGAAGGGGAAGAAGACAAAGAGCTGTTAAAGGAAATGACTTTTAGGAAAGATAAACTGGCCCTCTGGAGAACATATGGGAGATAGGATACAGTTTTGTGACAATTAGGTGACTTATTATCTTGGTGAGATTTCTTCTCTAGCCTCAAGAGAGAAGTCAATCTCCCCTGGTTGGAAAACTCCCAAACTCTAGGAAGGAGATTTATGACACCTGAATTGTTTTGTGAGGTTTTGCTTCAGTGAAGATAAGGAGAGTTGAGAAAAAGTCCTCCTTTATTTACTGTTTCTCAAATGTCCTCAGATCAAAAGAATCCTTATGTCATTGTGGGATATCTTGTGTCCCTTACAGAAGAGGACAGGGTAGGACTGAAGATGGTACAATCAGGCTGGAGGGACCTGCAACTTTCTGGCCACCTACAGCCCATTCTGCCTGGCCAACGCTGGGATGCTTAGGGACCCTGCTCCTAAGCATAACCTGGAGCCATCATTCTCCCCTCCTAACCAGGATAGTGTGTTTCCTATAGGCTACCCCAGGGGGACCTCATTCTAGGGAAACTGAGCTGAAATGAGGGGCTACTGTTGAGCTTTGAAGCCTAGGATTACAGGACTAGCCAGGCCATTTAAAGAATAGGAAAAATCAGTTATGCAGAGTGGAAAATTTATACAAGTGTCTGGGGACATCTGGGGACAAATGCACAGCAGAAAGCAAGGCACCATGTCATCACCCTTTCTTCCACTGTGGCTCTTCATTCAAAGTGGCACAGAAACCTTCACTGCACTGAATTCTCTATATTCAGCTTACACATCAGTAACCTCCACAATTTCTAGAACACATGTATGTCAAATGTCACACTGGACTGGAATATATGTTCTTTCAGTATAGTCTTTTCTCTTCTTAGCTCCTTTATCTTACAAGTGGAGACCACATTTAAATTATCTGCAATAAAAACTTTAAGAACGCTAGGTAACAAAATTCCCCTCCCATAGCCTGGATTGTGTTTTTTGGAGATGCGGGAATAGAAATGCTTCCCTGCAGGCCTTACACAATTCTGACTATCGACTATTAGGAACTTCATGGATTCTGTTATCATTAAGAGCCTCTATTCTAACACTTGCTTATTTCCTCCCATCAAAGAGAGAGAAAGGCTGTGTGCAGTGATGCGCATCAGCAGTCTCAGCTGCTCAGGAGGCTAAAGCGGGAGGACCACTTGAGCCCAGAAGTTTGAGGCCAGCTTGATCCACATGGCAAGGCCCTTTCTCTTGAAAAGTGGGCATGCACATGTACACACACACAAACACACAAACACACACATACAAAGAACACATGAAACTCAGCAGTTATGCCAGAAAAATTAGCAAAGTAAGATACACCAATTTTAAGAATATCTGAACTCTTCTTGTCTTGTCAACTCTCACATTCTAAACACTCAGGCCAAACAATCCCAGAAGGCAACAGGGCCACTGCTGGAGAACTACTCACTTTGAGAGACTCTGGATGACGAAAACATCTTCTCCCCTCACAGGCTCTTGAATCTGTACCCTTGTTTCTGAAGGAAAAGGAAAGAGGAGAAGACACAGAGATCAGAATTTTTAAAACACACAATTGTCTGCATCACACCCCTGTTATAATCTACAGAAATTGGAACTATTATAAAACTCAGTAGGCTTTAGATGCTGCCACAGATAATAAACAGAATTCTATTAATCGTACTTTTTAAGCAGGCGTGGCTACATGACAGCTTTAAATGGGAATTCGCTTTCTGACTTTGAATAAGTAAGCCTGGGTTTCTCAGCCCTTACATGTGAGCAGTAAGTGCTGTGCTAGGCTGAGCATAGGACCTGTACAGGAAATGGCACATTCATTCATTTGACCTGGATCAACTGAGAACTCAGGCACAAGATGTTGTATGCTATAACAGCAAAGAGAAATGAGATCTACTATCAAAACATTTGTGATCAAGTGCAGAGGAACAACTGCATAATCTAGAATGGAACATTCAATAAGACAACTACTTCATCAATGTCACAGGAAGAAAAAAGAACACATGAGGGGACTATTTTAGATTAGAAAAGACTAAAGATATGTAAAACACACATCACTTGAACAAAGGATCCTTGTTTGGGGGAAGGGGAGCATGACAGCTGTGGGGATGGTGGGGTAGCTCAGTGGTAGAACATGTGCTAGCAGATATGAGGCTCTGACCTCCATCCCCAGCACCAGGTTCTTTAGGAAAAATGTGGAAATATGAATACAGCATGATATTATATGATTATATAATTATTCTTAATTTCTTAAATGTGACAATAGTATTATATTTATACAGGAGAAAGAATTTATTCTCAAGAGGTATGTGGTCATATGTCTGCAACTTACTTTCAAATGATTCCACACATACATATTCAAATGGCAAAACGTTAATTGATGACCCTATGTGGTAGATAAACATATGGGTGGGTGCTTAGGGTATCATTAACCTTGACGTATATTTGAAAATTTTTATTAAAAATGCTGGAGAGGGCTGTGGAGTAGCTTGGTGGTAGAGTACTTGCCTAGCATGTGTGAGGTTCTGGGGTCCATCCCCAGCACTCCATCAAATAAATATTAGAAAAAAAAGGTGGAAAAAACAGAATGCAGATTTACAAAACAATGTGGTGAGCCGGGTGCGGTGGTGCACGCCTGCAATCCCAGCACTTTGGGAGACTGAGAAAAGAGAATCTTGAGTTCAAAGCCAGCCTCAGCAACAGTGAGGTACTAAGCAACTCAGTGAGACTCTGTCTCTACATGAAACACAAAATAGGGCTGAGGATGTGGCTCAGTGGTCAAGTACCCCTGAGTTCAATCCCTGGTACCAAAAAAAAAAAAAAAAGAATGTGATGTGATGCTGAGAAAATGAGCTTTAGAGTCAGGGAGATCTGGATTTGAATCCTGACTCCGATACTTCTGGGACCTCATACATAACATCATGCCTGAACTGTTTTTCAAGATCTGGTGACAATACTAAATGCAAAAATGTTAATTTCCTCCTTCCTTCCCAACAGACACTAAGTACCTTCCCTCCCTTCACTCATAATCCTGCAGAGTGAACCAAGTCTCCCTGAGTCTCCACTGCTAGGCTTCCCAGTATCCCTCCTCATCCAGTCCCCATTAGAGGAGAATCTCTCCCAAGAATGTCCCTTCAGACTGTTTCTTCAAATGCATTTTTCTCTACTGAAGTCATCTGGGGTATCTTAGGAAACAGGAAAAACAAGACAGTACTGGAAAGATCAATAAGGGAACAGCAGAAGGGTACCTTTCTATCAAAGCCTCCTTAAAGCTTTGTAATACTTAAATATTTGACAAAATCCTGCAGTAGAAAAGGAAAGGGAAAAAGTATCTGAAGGGTACCTACTGTACCAAGATCTGTGTTAGGCACACAGGTTGTCCCATTTAATCCTCAAAATAGCCCTAATTGTTTACAATTTAGGAAGGTTAAATAACTTGCCAAGAATAAGGTGTATGACTCTCAAGCCCATGCAAGCTGTACATCACTTTTGCTAGAATAATTTTAAATATCCAACATTTTTAAAGAAAAAAACAAGATTTAATTACACATTCATTGTAACTTGTGATGATTATTGGTGGCAGAAATCAATTGGCAAAGTATTTCCTAACAAGATTTCATGATGTCCAAACTATGGCAGCTTAGGTGGAAATGAAGAATAACCAACTAGCAACTGAGAGTTTAACGTAGAGGTAGGATGCATGCTTAGCATGCAGGAAGCCCTGGGTTACATCCCCAGCCCCAGGGCGGGGGGAAAAGTGTGGTGGTGTGTGTCTGTAGTTCCATCTATTCAGGAGGCTAAAGCAGGAGGATTAATTGAGCCAGGGAGTTTGAGACCAGCAAAAAACCCCCCTCCCACTTTTTCTTTTGCTTGAGGTACTGGGCATCTACCACTGAGCTATGTCCCAAGCCCTTTTACTTTACTTTTATATTGAGACAGGGCCTCACCAAGTTGTCCAGGCTGGCATCAAACTTGTGATCCTCCTGCTCAGCCTCCCAAGCCACTGGGACTACATAGCATGTGCCACTGTGCCTGGTAAGACACTGTCTTTGGGGGAAAAAACAAAAAGACAAACAAACAAAAAACTGGAATTGTAGCCACACAGGATTTGCTTATCCTGCCTAAGGTGATGTCAATTCAACCAACAGCTGAGCCAATGTTTTCATTCAATTGACTAGCTGGTTCAGATATTTATGCAATTATTATTGTATGAACTCTGAAACTGCCATCGGAGACCCCACATGTGAATCTACTTGGTATGAGTGAGAGCTAAAACATCACTCTCTTCTATCTTGCCTAACTTCTTGCTAACAGAATTAACTGTACAACTGAATCAAACTGTTTCAATAGCAGAGGATGAAGGACTGAGCCAATGTGCCATATTCCACAAAAAGATCAATGGTACACATGTCCAAGATAGCTTACCTCAGTTAGGTTCCTGATAAACCTGCACTTTGCCCATCTCCAACCCAGCTGCCTAGAGAAGAGAAAGGGGGAAAAAGCTGAGAAGGTCATAGAACAGACCAACATCTCTATTATTTAAGGATGATCATAAATTGATAAAAGTAAAATTAAATAGTTATTACCAAATTTAAAGTCAATATTAAATTGTTATATGCCTGCCTTCTTACCCCATCCCATGTCTACCCAAGGCCTATATAATTCATTTCTGCCTGCCTCGCCTCCTGTGCTCCTGCTGCCCTAGAGTCCAGGTTCCTGACACACACTGATGCCTCCCTCCTCCTGCACACACCAAAGGGCCTTGGAAACTGCTGTTCCCTCTGCCTGGAGGGCTCTAACCTTACACCTCCATGTGTTGACTCCTACAGGTTTCTCAACTCACTGATCACCCCCTCAGTTTAAGACACTTGTGTACCCAAGCTAAAGTCGTACCACCCGCTCCATCCCAACTTCAATGCTGCCTTCTTCAGGGTATTCATCACCATCTGAATTTGTTGGTTTTGCTGATGTACTTGTCTGGCTCTCATGCTAAAATTTAAACTTTGTGAGAAAGAAGAAAGTTGACTAGACTGCTCCCTGTTAACTTCCAATGTCTAGATCTAGGTCTTATACAGAGCAGGAATTTATTTATTCATTTAATAAATATCTAAAATTACACTAAAGTGTAAGCTATAAACTGTTCTTATTTACTGTATACTTCACTTTCATTATACTACAATAATTATATGAACACAAAGCACCTAACACAATTCCTGGCACTTAGAATGAATGTGTGCCAAATGAATATGTAGGCATTTGGGATAGTTTACCTACAGGATAGCCTTTCATTTATATGGGTGATACTTAGATTAACTACAACATACCACTTTCAAGCTTGACAACCACTGCTAATCTGATTTTCAAATTTACATCACATAATCAATATAGAGTTTAATGGTAAAATTATAACTCACTCACCAATTTTCTTTGAAAGCTCCATACATGATGAATTAGAATCTGCTGAAAACTGCACCAGACCTCCTTTGGTTATGTTCATCTTGATTTCTAATTCAGGTGGGCTCGCAAAAAACATTGAAACCTTCTTGGTTTTCCAATTCTCAGGGCCTAGAAGGATATACATTGAGAATTGCCATATGAGATAAAATATACCTGAAAGGTTTTTTTTTATAAATAGCAAATAACTTCAGCTGAAGGAAAACAGTTTTAGCCATAATGATGTCTTTTATGTTATAGGGAGATAAACACATGTGGATAAATGGAAAATTCATTTGGATTTGAGGGTTCTGAATTGATGGAAACATTATCAAAGACATAAACTAATTTTCACAACGACTGGGAAGAAATGATGAACTTATAAGAAAGATGGAGCTGAAGAGCTCAGTGTTTTACTGTTTGCTGCTTAAAGTCAATTATGCACAACCTTTTATTCTCTGACAACAAAATTCTTCCTGCATTAACACATAGACAAATGGCAGAGCCATTTAGCAAGGACGTGGACTGATTGATCCTTAAACAAAAAATAAGTGACCCATCTACACCCAGCTTTTCCTTTAAAACCTGTTTCCCATAAACCTCCCTGTGACCTTTCAGATGCCTCTTAGATGCCCAAGTCATGCATAAAACTGATATTGTCATCTTCCTTTTTCTCAACTGGAACACGAGGTTGATTAGACAATAACTTTAAGCAAAGTTAAGTGACCACCCAATTGACAGGCAGCAGGACAAGTAAAAAGGCCCCTCTAGGTCATCAGAGCTAAGGTTTTCATCCCATTTACTCTGGGCTGCATGTCCCTAAAATGTAATAGAATGCTACATTGAATGGAATATCAACAATCCAGCAGGCCATGGGGGAAGAGGACCCCTTCCCAGAAAGCCTACTGCACTTCCTCCTTTGAATGTTTACTTGGGGTAGCTCTGGGGCAACCGGTAATTATAAACAGGCTAAAACTCAGTTGATCCTTTTTCTTATTCTTAAATTTAATTAAGCAAGTAACATGCAAACATATCCTCTTGGTCAAGAACTTAAACACCACCGTTAAGGCAAAAATCACCAGCCCCAACACCAGGCTCTTCTCCAGAAGTGAGGGTTTCTGTCTACTACAGATACTTCACGCCTGTTCTATGCATTCACATGCCTGACCCTTATAAAAAATATAGACAAAACATACACTCGATGTTTCTAGCACAAAAAGGTATTACTGCACAAATCTATACTTTGTTCACCAAACAATATACTTGGACAAGCTAGGTTAGAAAAATAGACCTACTCTGCTCTTCCTAACTGCTGCCTAGTCTTGCATGGTGTGAACACACCACACCACTTTTAGCCAGGTCACCATCCTGAAGAGTTCTAATTGTGCACACATGCCATAGAAACATCTGGTCACAGGTAGCTCAGTGCACAGTCCCACCAGAGGGCTAGGAAAGCACACTTCCAGTCAAGTGCCCTCAAGGGGCATTCCAACTGGGACAGCCCAGGATTTCAAATCAGAAAATATGTGGGACTACAATGCAATTAACCCAAAGCCTGTGAACTACAAACAGAAATGTATGTGGGATGATCAAAGTCCTGAACAGACCAAAGAGGATCCTGATGTCTACCATGGCTTTTGAGCAGGGATCAGCAAATATAGCCCACAAGCCTGGTCAGGTTCATCAAAAGCCTCTTTTTATAAAATCCAGCCATGTTCCTTTGTTCAAATTGATACTGGATGCAAATGCAGACTGGACATAACCACAAAGCCTAAAATATTATCTGCCCCTTTACAGAAAAGGGTGGCTGGCCTCTGCTTTACAAGAGAGCACAACATCTGCAAAGGATGAGAATCCAGCAGAGAGATTAATATAAGTGAAAGAAATACTGCATTATCATCAATACTGAGTGGGAAGCGATCATAGATGTCCTCTACCACCACCTATTGATGGCTATGTTTACAAAAAGGGTACATGTTTGGGAAGGAAACAAGCAAAACTTTCTTCAGAAGTTACAAATTTAGACGAGTCAAAACTCAGGTTTACATCTTGGCTTCTACTTCCCCTTCAGCTGACAGTGAGGCCTTGCTAAGTTACTTAAGATCGCTTAGCTTCAGTTCCCTCATCCATGGAAAATTGGAAAATTGGTCCCACAGGATTACTATAAAATTTCTGCCAAGCATTTAATATGTAGACATGGACACATGCAAATTAACTTCCAACATCTTGGATATCTATTAAATACACTAACAGGCATGGGTGGCCATCTTTCTGTACCCTCTAACCTTCAAATAAGCTCCTAAAAGTACAAGTGTTCTCGAGAGTACTTGGAACAGAATGAAAATATTTTAGAGATGTGAAAATACCATAGAAATAACTTAGCCCATCTCTACTCAAGCTGCTGTTCATAGCCTTTCTGTAGGATTCTTGCCAAGGAACTACTCTACCAGGTGCTTGAACAGTTCCAGGGCCAGAAGTCCATACCAAGGGCTCATCATTTCAAATTCTTCCATATAACATACTGAGACTCCTCTCCCTACACCCTCTATCTACTGGTTTTTAAGATTTATAGGAAACATCAGATTTCTTGTTCACAGTTCAGTCCCCACCCTATCTCAAAACAGTTCTCTTGACCCTGTGTATTGCCTTCAGGATATTTTCTGAAGCCTATCCTTACGTCACATGGCTCAAATGGCCTATGTCTCCCTGTCTATGGTCCCTGAAGTTCCAGTCTTCAAATATAAGACTATAATCAAATGATAATGTAAGGGCTAGGGCTGTTGCTTACTGGTAGTGTGTGTCACTCTGGGTTGAGGCAGCACTAAAAAAACCCAAAATCTTAATGTGAGACCATCTTACCAAAATGGCACAATAGGGGGTGAGGCACCCATGGGAAATGACTATCAATAAAAGTCATGTCCTGTGACTGACTACTCATTGCACAAATTAATAAAATAGAAACACTGTTTCTAGTTTTAATTCTTTTTTCTCCTGTTGAAAATTCAGGTTGTGCTCTTTATCACCCCTCAAGAAAGGTGACTTTTAAAGGCTATCCTGAAAAACATGAAAGGACAGGCTGGTACAAGGCTCATTAGCACAAGGTTTAAATGAAAATGGAGAATAAAAAGCCCATTCCCACTTTTTTTATGTTCATCCTATATCTACTGTAGAATGTGTAAGAATTATTTAGAGCATGTGTGAAAACGCATCAGTTCCAGAGAAGCTCTGCATCTTTTAAAGTGCAAATCACACTCCTCTCTGAATGAGCTTTGAGAGTCTGCTAAATTTCATGAATTAAACCACACTCTAAGAGATCACCTGCTGTGGACAGACTAGCAGTCATTTCAACACCAACCATCCAGAAGCCCATGGGTATAACTTAAATTGATGACCTTGTGTGATGATTCATTCACAGTTACTAGCTGCCAGGCCTTAGTCTTCACCTAGGCCTTAGTCTTCACCTTCCAGAAAACAGAGAAAGAAACCTAATATAAAGCTTTCCCCACCAGAATTTAAAGTCCAGGCAGCAGAGTTTTAACTATACTCTGCTGTTTACCCAGTGCCTAGAAGAGCACCTAGCACTTGACAGAGGCTCAACAAGTGTTCTTGAATAAACCCTCAACCTGCTGAGCTGCAATGATTAACAAATGGAACTAAAGTAGTCTGTCAACAAAAAGCCATCAAAACCCAAAGAATTATGCTTTTATTAGTGATGCACCTCATTCCAAGAAAATTTGCTTTTTCAAAAATCAAGGGCTGGGGATGCAGCTCAGTGGGAGAGTGGGTACTTCATGCAAAGGCCCTGGCTTCAATACCCAGAACCAAAAATTTTTTAAAAATGAGAATTTATTGGTGAAATTTAAATCTAATTACTCTCCTATTCTTCTGTGACTCCAGGCACTTTGCTCATCTGTCATCAGAACCTTTTCTTATGCCTAATGCTTAACATTTTGAGTGATCTGAACTTTCATAACAGCCCAATGAAGCAGGTGTAAGAATTAAACCTTACTTAAAGGGAAGTTTTAGAAATGAAAAACTTTACTAAAGACTGCACAGCCTCAGCAGCAGACAGAACTTGGTCTTGGCCTGATTTGTAGGAGTTGGTAGTATACAATATGAACTGCACATCCTGTCTCAACCCACACAGAAAATGACCTACCACCCTGCTGAATTCCATATACAGTGAGGAGAAAAGGACAAATACCCAGATTTTGGAAAATGACTATTACAAACATGCTGTGTTTAGAAAACAATTCATATCAAGTGCTAAACAAAGAGTACAAAACTTTGATTCAGTATTTTCAATTCTTGGAATTTACCCCAAGCAAACAAGGACAAAATGCTATGTTTAATGATGGTAACTAAAAGATTTTTTAAAAAATTTTCTCAGTTGTCAATGAACTTTATTTATATGTGGTTCTGAGAATCCGAACTCAGTGCCTCACATATGTTAGGCAAGTGCTCTACTACTGAGCCACAACGCCAGCCCTGAAAGATTTTTTTAAAGAGCAGAAATTCTGGACATATGCAAAGGTTCCAGAGTAGGGTAATCAAGTACAACTGAGACTATACGTTCAATATAAAAAACATTCAATACTCTATAAGCAAAGCAGCTTAGGAATGGGGCAGAACTGGGTAATAACGGTACAGACCTGGGAAGTGAAAGAAGACGGACAAGAAAGGTATTCTTTGTGGTGGGGGATTAATAATGTGGGCAAATTATTTTTATTTGAGTATTTAAATTATTAAAAAACAAAAATTAGAGATCATACTTCCTATTGCCGCAAAGCCCAATTCCACATTTTGATATTCCTTACACACCCTAATCACTCCAATTGAGCCATTAAAATAAGAAAAATAAATCTTTATCATCAATATACTATATTCGGGGATAAAACGTTTTTAAGTACAACAGTAGCTTAAAAAGCACATCTCCATGGTCCCTCAACTTCTGCGGGGTTGAGATAAACGTCCGCGACTAGCAAGGCCAAGCAACTTAAAACTAAGGGCTGCTGGTACATCAGGGATGGGAGATTAGATCCGACGGGGCTGGAGACTTGCTTTCTGAACTGCTCTGCCACAGGCCCCAGAATTAGGAATTGCCTCCCCACCTGGCCCCAACCTCAGCCGTATCCCAGCCCCAGTGCTGCCCCCCGAACTCACTCTCCGCTGTGGAAGGAAGAAATGGCCGGCTGTCCAGGCGGCTGTCCAGGCGACGTCCCTAGAAGCAAAACCGTGGTTCCACGTGCAAAAACCGCAACCGCAACGACCAAAAGCCCGGATGGCGCGGGGCCAGAGGAGGCACGTGGCTCGGGCTTTTGGCGTGGTCTACTCTGCAGCGAGGAGCGGGGTCTTCTGGTACAAGCCATAAGGGTCGGGCCAGATGGCGTCACTCGCAGAGAAGAAAGTGGGGCCAAGAGTTGGACCTCAGTCCAGGCGGCGGCGAGGCTGAGTGGCCGCGTGGAGGTGGCGTTCTTCGTGGCGGAGCCCCAGACCTGGGTGATAAGGAGTATCTGGAGGGCCTCCCGGCGTTCAGACGGTCTGGGGCGGGGCCTCAGCCCCACCCACCTTCACCCCCAGCCCAGCTCCCTTCCTTCTCTCCTGCTCTGCCAGGGATTAAAAGCCTCGTGGACCTAGGCTCCGTGGACGCTGGGCCCCAGCCACTGGGGGAACACGGAGTATGTGGAGCTAATTAAGACCCCGTGGATGGACAACATGGTGCTGCACCGGCCCTTCTCTCTGGCAGTCGAGGGGCCCCTGTGTATGACCGGCCACCACCTCATCCTGTCCTCCAGACCAGTTGAGGATATGATTAAATCTCTCTAGGGAATATTTGGTGAATCAACAAAAGGGTCCGGCTTTTTTTTTTTTTTTTTTTCGTACCCGGGATTGAACTCAGGGGTAGTCGACCACTGAGCCATATCCGCAGCCCTATTTTGTGTTTTATTTAGAGACAGGGT
>PVHX01028918.1:0-17521 GCA_004024805.1 Geosciurus inauris
AAAAACCATGCTTAGCAATTTTCAAGACCTAGAATTGCATAATGACAGGAAAGAGGTCTTTTTCCTGTGGATATACTATGGACTCCAAATGTAATCACATTTGATGGGTTTAAATATGTCTGTTATTGTTCTTATGGGCATGCACATTTTCCCTCATGATGCAAACTCAAATTCTGAATGTGCCTCCTAGAATATAAGGGAAGTCACAAAGCAGGTGCTTAGCACATGTGTGCTGAAAGTGTGCTAAATGACTTAGCTGTATTGACATCACACTTGATTGATATATGATAACATTACCTTATTTCTCCACTGGATGTTTAAAACTGAGATTACCATTTGGCTGTCTTGGGCGTTTTTCAAGTGTTACATTTGGAGACAGAAGAACTGTGGCTCATTCTTCCTTACTGGACCCTTCTACTTTGTTAGGGAACAGGTGACCTCGGTTCAGCTCATGGATTTGATTGTCCTTGAACTTGCAAAGTGGATATCTGTACATTACCATCAATTCATGCTCCCAATGTTTGCCCTGTGCTAGCCAATGTGGCCATTTGCTACTACTGAACTTCCCAGAACCTTGAAGAATTCTAGTCTCTTCATGCACATGTCCTCTTCAGCAATAGCACCGGCACTCCTATGGGAGTAGTTTGTTAGTGAATTACCAGATTTCTTAGCTTCTGAGCTTCAATGTTTTTAGCATGTGTTGGTGTGCATTTTGAGAACCAATGAGAGTTTGGGATTTGGTCAGCCCTATCAAAGACTTCTGGTAACAATCATCTTTTTTTCCCCAAATTTTAATTTTCTGATTTCTAACTTATGGCTTAGAACTTTCTGTTCTAGTTCATGGTAAAATAACCTTGACAAAATATTGTTACCTTATTGTGAAGCATGAAAATTCTAGGTTGTATTTTGAACCTTGATTTCTTTTTATCATAGTACCTTAATGATACTATAACAAAATATTTGAAAATAATTAATTTATAAAAACAGAACAAATTTATATTCATGTTTCTAGTGGCTAAATGTCCAAGTTCAATAGTAGGAACTTTTAGTATCAGATGAAGGCCTGGTCTCTGCTTCCAACATGGTTCTTGGTTCTGTATCCTCTAGAGGGGCTGAATGCTGTGTCTTCATATAACTGAGGACAGAAGAACAGAAGCTGCTATACACTGTGTGAAACCTCTTTCATTAGGATTTTAATTCCACTCATGAAGGAGTAGCCGAAAAACCCAATCACCTTTTTTTAAATTTTTAAGTTTTTTTAGCTGTCAGTAGTCCTTTATTTTATTTATTTTTATGTGGTGGTGAGGCTCAAACCCAGTGCCTCACACATGTTAGGCAAGTGTTGTACCACTGAGCCACAAGCCCAGCCCCCCCAATCACCTCTTAATGATCCCATTCCTTGATACTGTTACATTAGAAATTATATTTCGATATGAAATTTTGAAGGACACATGCATTCAGATAAAAGCACTTATGTACAGGCTGTCACATAAGAAGTGCTGAATTAAATGTAGGAGTATTTGACAATCCCTTGAATTTTTCCCATTATCCTAAAAGATTAGTATTTGCATAGGAATTTCTGGCATGCATGCAGGAATTGTTTTGCTACCCTGTTTACGTATAGACCCACTGTTTACATACCTTTGTTTTTCTTTTTCTTTCTTTTTTTCTGGTGCTGGGTATTGAATCCAAAATTGCTTTGTCACTGAACCACATACCCAGTCCTTTTTCTTTACTGTTTTTTTTTTTTTTTTTTTTTGACAAGGTCTCACTAATTTCCTGAAGGTCTCTCAAAATTTTTGAGGCTTTTCTTAGTCTTGTGACTCACTTTCCTCAGCCTCCTAAGAAGCTTGGAATACAGGTGTACACCACCAAACCCAGCCTTTTTCCACACTTTAACACCAAAATTACACTACTTTCTGGGGTATCCAACAGTTGGCTATATGGTAATTCAGTCCTTGCTGAGGGTGCGTCTACAAATTTTACTGTAGCAGTTTTTAGTATTGGTAAAAAACTAAAAAAGCAAAGTGACTAATACTCTCAGATTTTGAACTTATTCATGTTTTTCCTGTTAATTGTGTGTGAACTAGTCTGAAAACAACAGCACTATAGTCTTGGCTCTGGTTTTGTAGCTGCTTCTTCACCTCACACTGGAAGCAGTAGATGAGTAACTTCCCATAGTACAGAGAGTGGGGATTGCAGGAAATGGAGCCTGCCTCTGAAAGGAGATGCATTGTTTTCCCTTTTAATCTCAAACTTGGGCTATTTTTATTTTTTTAATATTTATTTTTTAGTTGTAGGTGGACAGAACGTCTTTATTTTATTTTTATGTGGTGCCGAGGATCGAACCCAGTGCCTCACACGTGCTAGGAAGCATGCTACCACTGCGCCACAACCCCAGCCCTAACTTGGGCTATTTTTAGATAGACAGTTCCCATGGTTAGCTATCAAACATCACAGCCTGATAAGGTTGCTCTCTCATAATCTATTATAATAGTGGTGGGTACAAGTGATTGAAAATGAAGCTGTTGTTGTGACATAATTCCAACCTCTGTGGTTCTTTGTAGCCTCTATACATCTTTGCACCCCATAGTGTACCTGTAGATGCATCCCCACCTCTCAGGTAAGAAAACTGAGGAACAAGTGGCTAAAACTTAAAGGAGAAATTTAGAAATGACAGTCCTTGCATTTGAACTTCAGTTGTGTGGTACTTGTTCAACTCAATGTTTGAATAACGTTAACAGAATATGCTCTATGTTAATTAGCACAGGGATTAAGATAGAATTAACACAGAGTTATAAATTCTGTTCATGTAGGAGCTAGAGGAATAAGATCTATTCCTGCCCCCTTGGAATGATTACCACAATAATATAGCCAAATTGGCTTCTAAGGGCATTGCCACCTCTGCCACAGTTAGGCAGCAGGGGAATGGGGAAGCTTCCATTGCAACTGTGGTTTCTATGTATAAAATGTCTTTGTTGCTAGGCACAGTGGCGTTTGCCTGTAATCCCAGTGGCTCCAGAGCCTTAGGCAGGAGGAATGTGAGTTCAAAGCCAGCCTCAGCAAAAGCGAGGTATTAAGCAACTCAGTGAGACCCTGTCTCTAAATAAAAACAAAATAGGGCTGGGGATGTGGCTCAGTGGTCGAATACCCCTGAGTTCAATCCCCCGAAACCACTACCTAATCCAAAAAAAAAAAGAATAAAAAGTGTTTTTGTTGTCCTCCAGGAAATAAGAAACTTCACCAGAACTGTTGGCTCAAAGGAGATTCTTCCCCAAGCTAGACCTACACTTCCAAGTCATGCCTGCCTTACCTCATATCTCTCTATACTTAGACTGGTTCTAAATGAAATATGGCCAGCATGTATCATATTGGCAGATGGAAAAACGCATCTGGAACCCTAGTAGCAAAAACTCTAGGAAGTGGAGACTTAAGATTTCCAACCTTTTTAGTACACTGACAGTGGAATGTATGCTGAGAGAAATAATATGAGGTATACAGCAAAGTGTTCTCAACCCTATGTTCACTACCTCCTCCATGTTGTTCTGTTCTTCTTTCAGCCCACCTGACACCACTATTCCTTAAGCCTGGATGAAACTTAAACCTCTGCTTATGCTCCAGGTTACCCAATGATGCTAGCTGTGAGTAATGGCAAGAAGATCTCAAAACCTGAGAGTATTTTGTTCTTCAATCTGAACTGCTTTTATTTCATTAGAATTATTATTATTTTGCAGTGTTAGAGATTGATCCCAGGGGCACACTACCACTGAGATACATCCCCAGCTCTTTTTATTTATTTAGTTTTTAAATATTTATGTTTTTTAGTTGTAGGTGGACAAAATATCTTTATTTTTATGTGATGCTGAAGATCGAACCCAGTGCCTCACATGTGCTACACGAGCACTCTACCACTGAGCCATAACTCTAGCCCCTCTTTTTATTTTTTATTTTGAGACAAGGTCTCACTAAGTTGCCTGAGCTGGCCTTGGACTTGTGATCATCCTGACCTAGCCTTCAGAGTAGCTGGGGTTACAGGTGTGCATCACTGCACTTGGATTAACTGGAAGTATTTTTTAAAATAACGTTATTATTTGCACGTCACCCACATCCCCCATACCCTATGAGTCTATTCTACACCTTCCCTCATGCCTCATTTTTCTTGTTGCAATCCTCCCTCACAATCTTCACAAAGCCATCTCTAAATCCTCACAAAGGAACACCATTGGATTATATTTCTTCCTTAAATTCACTCGTATTTACATTTTCTCCAGATACTCTTAAGATTTTACCCTCTTCTCCCATTTGTGATTTAACCCCATCAAATCTTTATTTGTAATATACTAGTAAAATAGTGGTAGTATCAGACTGAAAACATTAAGGGTTCAAGCCTAGTTGGGTGTGGTGGTGCACACTTGTAATCCCAGCACTTTGGGAAGCTGAGGCAGGAGGATCAGGAGTTCAAAGCCAGTCTCAGCAATGGCAAAGCACTGGGCAACTCAGTGAGATGCTGTCTCTGAATAAAACACAAAATAGGGCTGGAGATATGGCTCAGTGGTCAAGTACCCTGAGTTCAATCCCTAGTGCAAAAAAAAAAAAAAAAAAAAGGAGGGGCTCAAGCCTGCCAGACATAGGCCCTTTTCACTACCCTTAAAGTCTATAAAACACAATTCTCAAGTTGTAAATCAGTGACTTGGTTTTATAATATTTTGCTTTGTTGTTGGGTTTATTTAAAATGCAAGTCTAACTCAATCTAGAAAATCATATGTCCTCCATTTAATTTTTCCTAACTCAGTTTGCTCTAGATTAATTTATAAACAAGTTTACCTAGGCTTTGGCATAAATGTTAATTCTTTTTCTTTTTCTTTTTTTCATACCAGGGATGGAACTCAGGGGCACTCAAGCACTGAGCCACATCCCCAGCCCTATTTTGTGTTTTATGTAGAGACAGGGTCTCACTGAGTTGGTTAGTGCCTCACCGTTGCTGAGGCTGGCTTTGAACTTGTGATTCTCCTGTCTCGGCCTCCCAAAGTGCTGGGATTACAGGCATTCACCACCGCGCCCAGCTAATGTTAATTCTTTCTGAAGGTCTATTGATTAGGTTCATATGGACTTTGTCCACCTCAGAAGTCATAATTGCTTTAATTAGGCTAGCAGCAGCAGCTTCCTGTCATTACCACTAACTGGGGAGGGATCCAACTTGAAAATGACTCTTTTTTTTTTGGTCCTGGAGATTGAATTCAGGGGTACTCAACCACTGAGCCACATCCCCAGCCCTATTTTTTTGTGTGTGTTTTACGTAGAGACAGGGTCTCACTGAGTTGCTTAGCGCCTCGCCGTTGCTGGGGCTGGCTTTGAACTCGTGATTCTCCTGTCTCGGCCTCCCAAAGTGCTGGGATTACAGGTGCGCCACCGCGCCCGGCTGACAATGACTCTTATAGAAAACCTAACACCAGAGGCCCAAATAGAGTTCTGGGCCTCAAAAATGAATTATGAAGCCGGGCGTGGTGGTGCACGCCTGTAATCCCAGTACTTTGGGAGGCTGAGACAGAAAAATCGCAAGTTCAAAGCCAGCCTCAGCAAAGGTGAGGCGCTAAACAACTCAGTGAGACTCTGTCTCTAAATAAAACACAAAATAGGGCTCGGGATGTGGCTCAGTCGTTGGGTACTCCTGAGTTCAAACCCCGGTACCAAAAAAAAAAAAAGAATCATGAAAACCCTTGGTCTGTGAATCCAGGGTGTGTATACCCTGGAGAGGTGCCAGAGTAGTTGGTTGGAAAAACATACGTGATCTGAGTTCACAGAAAGGCAGCCCAGGCACTTGCATCTAGAAAGCATCTAGAAGCATCTAGAAGATTCATTTGGAAAATGCTTTCTTTGAAAATTTTGTCTATGAGCTGGGCGCAGTGGCGCACACCTGTAATCCCAGCACTTTGGGAGTTGGAGACGGGAGGATCTCAAGTTGAAAGCCAGCCTCAGAAACCAAAGGGGAGGCGCTAAGCAACTCAGTGAGACCTTGTCTCTAAATAAAACACAAAATAGGGCCGGGGATGTGGCTCAGTGGTCGACGCGACGAGTACTCCTGAGTTCAATCCAAGGTACAAAAAAAAAAGAAAAGAAAATTCTGTCTATGCAGGGAGCCAGAGTGCTTAACATGGGAAGAAGTTGTAACCCTATCCTTACAATGTGGAAGCCATCAACAGAAGTTACAGGCTCATAGGGACCCATTGGAAAAGGGGAAATCACAAGGATTTCAAATTAATGAGTGATCTTATGTTGCATGTCCTCAATTCAGCTACATTTTCATGTATTTCCTGCGTCCCTGCCTAATCACTGCACATTTTTCCCTTCTGTTGTGTTTCTGGGTAATTAACTCATATCCTGACTCCCATTTGTTCAATGAGTTTTTATTTTTATTTGGATTTTTGAGTAAAACCGTAAATCAGGTGTGCCTGTCTAAGGTTTACTCATTGGATTGTGGTCAAACTGTTTTCCCAGATCGTGTGAACAACAGTAGTGGAAATTTTCATTTTAAAAATTGTTCTTTGGGACTTAATCCCTGGCTGAGAACTAAGGAGGCCGAACCTACGGATGGCAGCGAGGGGTCAATCCACGACCGGCGTTGGGTCGGGGGTGGAGGAGTCGGAAGTGGTTGGGGTTTGGGGGAGGAGATCCGCTCACACACAAGAGGAGGGTGTTGAGCCGCCATATCTGCTGCCGCCGCCGCAGTTGCGAATACAGCATCGGCACTTGGCTGCCTCCGTGGTGCCGCTAAGGTTCCTGTCGCTACCCCTCGGCCCTTCGATCTTTCTGCCTTACTCCCGCTGGCTTAGCCCGCGCTTTCCGTCTTGTCGACCCGGCTCCTTCCCCGCCACACACCAGGTCCTCAGACCATGGATCCCGGTAGCAGCAGCAGCGATTCAGCACCCGACTGCTGGGACCAGGTGGACATGGAAGCCCCGGGTTCGGCCCCGAGCGGGGATGGAATATCCTCGGCAGTGGCCGAGGCCCCGCGGGAGCATCTCAGCTCGGCCTTCAGCCGCCAGCTCAACGTCAACGCCAAACCCTTCGTGCCTAATGTACACGCCGCGGAGTTCGTGCCGTCCTTCCTGCGGGGCTCCGCACAGCCGCCCACCCCCCCGTCCGGCTCCGACCGCATCGACGAAATCTGCATCAGCGCCGCGGACCCTCAAGGTAAAAGCCTGGGACTGGGGGCACCTGTGGAACCTTGCAAAGATGAACCTTTAGTGGCGTGTGAAGGTTCCGGTTCAGGCGTTACCATGGAACTTTCAGAACCTGTTGTAGAAAATGGAGAGGTGGAAATGGTCCTAGAAGAATCATGGGAGCACAGTAAAGAAGTAAATGAAGCAGAGCCTGGGGGTTGTTCCTTGGGAGATTCAGGGCCCCCTGAAGAAAGTGGTCAGGAAATGATGGAGGAGAAAGAGGAAATAAGAAAATCAAAATCTATGGTCGTACCCTCAGGTGCTCCTAAGAAAGAACACGTAAATGTGGTATTCATTGGGCATGTAGATGCCGGCAAGTCAACCATTGGAGGACAGATAATGTTTTTAACTGGAATGGTTGACAAAAGGACACTTGAGAAATACGAAAGAGAAGCTAAGGAGAAAAACAGAGAAACTTGGTATTTGTCCTGGGCTTTAGATACAAATCAGGAAGAACGAGACAAGGGTAAAACAGTAGAAGTGGGTCGTGCCTATTTTGAAACCGAAAAGAAACATTTCACAATTTTAGATGCTCCTGGCCACAAGAGTTTTGTCCCAAATATGATCGGTGGTGCTTCTCAAGCTGATTTGGCTGTGCTAGTAATTTCTGCCAGAAAAGGAGAGTTTGAAACTGGATTTGAAAAAGGTGGACAGACAAGAGAACATGCGATGCTGGCCAAAACAGCAGGTGTAAAACATTTAATAGTGCTCATTAATAAGATGGATGATCCCACAGTAAATTGGAGCAGCGAGAGATATGAAGAATGTAAAGAAAAACTGGTGCCCTTTTTGAAAAAAGTCGGATTCAGTCCAAAAAAGGACATTCACTTTATGCCCTGCTCAGGACTGACCGGAGCAAATATTAAAGAGCAATCAGATTTCTGCCCTTGGTACACTGGATTACCATTTATTCCATATTTGGATAATTTGCCTAACTTCAACAGATCAATTGATGGACCAATTAGACTGCCAATTGTGGATAAGTACAAGGATATGGGCACTGTGGTCCTGGGAAAGCTGGAATCAGGATCCATTTTTAAAGGCCAGCAACTTGTGATGATGCCAAACAAGCACAGTGTAGAAGTTCTTGGAATACTTTCTGATGATACTGAAACTGATTTTGTAGCCCCAGGTGAAAACCTGAAAATCAGACTGAAGGGAATTGAAGAAGAAGAGATTCTTCCAGGCTTCATACTTTGTGACCCTAGTAATCTTTGCCATTCTGGACGCACATTCGATGTTCAGATAGTAATTATTGAGCACAAATCTATCATCTGCCCAGGTTATAATGCGGTGCTGCACATTCATACTTGCATTGAGGAGGTTGAGATAACAGCCTTAATCTCCTTGGTAGACAAAAAATCAGGAGAAAAAAGTAAGACACGGCCCCGCTTCGTGAAACAAGATCAAGTGTGCATTGCCCGTTTAAGGACAGCAGGAACTATTTGCCTCGAAACATTTAAAGATTTTCCTCAGATGGGTCGTTTTACCTTAAGAGATGAGGGTAAGACCATTGCAATTGGAAAAGTTCTGAAACTGGTCCCGGAAAAGGACTAAGCAATCTTCTTGATGCCTCTGCACGAAACTGTGAGGAGAATCGTCTGCAAAAGTTCACCACCTTCTCTTGTTATTGCTCATCAACAGACTTTTCTCCATATTTTGCAAAGAGAAATTTCACAGCGAAAATCCATGTTTTGTCAGCTTTCTCATGTTGAGATCTCAGTTATGTTACTGTTGAAAATACCTTCAAGTTTCTTCCCCCTGTAACACTCTGCTTCCTTGGACAGATCAGTAATAGCGTTGTTAGTGATGTGGACGTAATTGCCTATATAATGAAAAATTAATATATTTTTTAATTTTTCATTTTCCTTTAGGATATTTAGACAGCCCTCGTTCCACGCAAACCAATCAGAGTGTGTCAGTGTGTGTGTGTACATGTTAAAAAGACAACTAACATGTGAATAAAATATTACATTTGAAACTCTTCCGTATTTGAAATGCTTTTGAATAATGTTTAAAATATGTATGTAATAATATTCACTTAGCTTTTTTACTTTCTCAAGTAATTGAATATGTTTATTGGGGTTTTAAAGCCCCCCCCCATACTCACTGTCTTAAATAAGGGACTTACATGAAACATGTTTTTACTAAATGAAAACTTTTTTGAAAAAATATTAGGGTTTTTCCCAATATTTTTTGTGTCTAAGTCCGGCCAATAAAGGAGGTCTTCTACTAACCTTGATTTGAAAATTAAACACTTAGGCCATCTTAATTTATATTCCATCAGGCTTTATAAAATTGAGCATGGCCAAATTACATATATGGATTCAGACCATATGTTCACTAGATTCTTACTGATACTCCATCATTTAACATATCCCTTGATATTGTTCACTTATAAACTTGTGGTATGAGATACAGCACAATAAAGGGTATGACTATTTAAAAGAAAAAAACTTGTGGGTCAGTTTAGTAAAAGGTAAGGGTTAATGAGAATTCTGACCCAGTTAATCCATTCCACCCTTATGTTCTTAAGTGCTTGTGGTTGATAGGAAAAATGAAGGATCAGATGACAGCCAACTAAACATTTCCTTGAACAACTTTTTGAGAAAAACATCAATTTCAGATTCTGAGGTGGCTACAATTATTGCCAGAAGAGTGACCTTATAATCAGCATATTGATCAACAGCTGGATGACTTTCTTGGTAAGTGGGTGATGGCCCAGTGCAAACATCTACCCAATGATGGGCAGAGCCACTTTTTCTTAAGCACAGCCATATACCTGCAGAAAGAAAAATTTGGCTCTTTGACAAACCTTACACTCATGAGCTGGTTAAACAGGTGTGAAGAGTATTGCCATAGCTGGTGGCGCACGCCTGTAATCCCAGCACTTTGGGAGGCTGAGACAGGAGAATCGCAAGTTCAAAGCCAGCCTCAGCAAGGGCAAGGCGCTAAGCAACTCAGTGAGACCCTGTCTCTACATAAAACACAAAATAGGGCTGGGGATGTGGCTCAGTGGTGGAGTGCCCCTGAGTTCAATCTCTATTACCAAAAATAAACAAATAAAACAATAGGGGGGCTGGGATTGTGGCTCAGTGGTAGAGCGCTTGCCTCGCATGTGTGAGGCACTGGGTTTGATCCTCAGCACCACATAAAAATATATAAAGACATTGTGTCCATCTACAACTAAAAAAATTATTAAAAAAAAAATAGGGCTGGGGATGTGGCTTAGTGGTGGAGTGCCCCTGAGTTCAATCTCCAGTAACAAAAATAAATAAATAAAGCACAAAATAGGAGTGAGGATGTGGCTCAGTGGTCGAGTGGCCCGAGTTCAATCCCTACTATCAAAAACAAAATAGTATTGCCACAAGACCCTGGGCCTATGTTTGAGCAAAGACAGTGTCTCCTCCTCCATGGTCCCTTTCTTTGTGTACCCATTTACCTCCAGGGTGTCCACTGGATAGAGATAGCCACTGGTCTTGTCAGAGCTTGATTACCATGGCTCTACTGTGAGTCATCCATCACAGATCATCAGGGCACCCACATGGGAAATAGGGAGTTTTTTTTTTTTTCCTGTCTCAGCCTCCCTAATGCTGGTATTATAGGCTTGCGCCACCACACCTGGCTGGTATCTACAGGAATGTAGATTAGATTAGCTCATGCTGTGGGATCCAATCCTTTAATCATTAGAATGTCAGTGGCAAGAGTTTCATCTTTATCATAAGATCTCCTTTCAGTTCTTTGGACTGAACTTCATACAAAATAAATACCAATCTAGGGGTTGGGGCTGGGGCTTAGTGGTAGAGCGCTTGCCTTGCATGTATGAGTCACTGGGTTCGATCCTCAGCACCACATAAAAATAAGTAAATAAAGATATTGCATCCATCTACAACTAAAAAAATATTTTTTAAAAAAAGACCAGTCTAGTGCTCGATAAAATTTTGCCTTGCCAGCCACTGTTTTTTAAATTTGTTTTCAATGCTCCATTGTTTCATAATTTTAGTAATTTGCCAATGGCAATATTGTGTATCTCTTCCACTGATATGCCACAAACACAAGCAGGGGCAGAGCTCTTTGTCCATCCAGTTTGGATAAGTTCCTGTCAAAAACTGACTCCTAAATGTTTGTCTCAGCCATTTGTATAGTTGTTCAGAAACTCTGAACTGGATGTGTATAACTTTCGGAGAAGGAACATACATCTTTAGAAGTAGATTTGAGAAACCAATTATTTGCATTTCAGCGAGAAGCAGGTCATCCAGGTGGTTGGAAAAACCAGACTCTGGCTCTTTAAGATGATTGACAAAGGGGGCTGGGTTTGTGGGTCCAGAGAGCACTTACCTAGCACGAGTGAGGCACTGGGTTCAATCCTCAGCATCCGGTAAAAAATAAACAAATAAAGGTATTGTGTCCATCTACAACTAAAAATGTTTAAAAAAAAAAGATGATTGACAAAGGGGGCTGGGGTTGTGGCTCGGTAGAGCGCTTGCCTAGCACGTGTGAGGCACTAGGTTCAATTCTCAGCACCACACATAAATAAAAGACTAAAATAAAGATCCATCAACAACTAAAAACATTTTTTAAAAGATGATAAAATACATGATAACATTTCTTTCTTCTAGATCCTTTCATCCATAGTTGTTAATATCTGATGGTGATATCCAAATTAGGATCATTCACAGACACAGTATTAGATTCTTTTGAGCATCCAACAGCTTATAAAGCCATTTGATGGAAGTGGCCCTTTAGAGGTTCCCTGTTGTTTCCAATTCAGACTAATTTCACTTAATTGTCTTCAGTGATTCATCTCAAATTTCTGGCAGCCAAAATAATGTAGAACCTTCCCAAGTCTGGTTACATGCTAAACACATTATGAACTTCCTTCAGGCTTTTTCAGTAAGTATCTATTTATTGGCTCTTAGCAACTTTCCTCCCAGGGTTCCTTCTTTATTCCTTTGGTCATTATGGGACACACCTGTACTTCAACAAAGACCTAAGAAGGAAAGAAGGGGAAAATTTGGGCTGGGTAGAAGCTAGCAGACTCTATTGCTCACTTTAACCATCTTTTTCTGGTATCCAGGAAAATCTGACAATGCTCTATTATCCACTAATGTCACTATTCCTGTCTTTAAATGACAGATCCTTAAAGCTGTATTAAAGTGCTGGCCTACCTTGTACAAGACTCTGGGTTCAATTCCCAGTAACACACACAAATCTCTCAAAGCAGATCCTCTGTTCACAATGTGATTCTGATTCACTACAATGCAAGAACTTGCTTAAAAAAGTTTGCTTATAAACATCTGACATATAACATTTAAGTTAAACCGGGCTGTAAAGTAACAGGGAGATTAATTACCATGTCATGTCCATTAAAATAAACTTTCCAACAACCACACAATTTTTGTCAAAACCTAAATATTTGAACATGTTCACATTGATCCAGTGCCTGGTTTCATGTTCAGTATTGTTTCCTTCCTATATTTTTTGTTGAGACTATTGGCATGTTTCCAGTTTTTCTAGTTTTCAGTTATAATATCTACTCATATTTGAACATTAAGAGAGAGAATTTGACACCACTCATTACTTTTCATGGGGTGGGGAAAGTAGCCTTGTTTTACAACTCAGAAGAGAATTTTTCAAAGCATCAGTATGTGTGCTAATGTTTCACAGATTGCCAGAGTCAACAAGGAAAAAGGAAAACAAAAAAAGAAGAATCTATTGAATGAACATGTCATGCTACAGAAAGCAAAAAGGAGGGGGAAGCTTCACTTCCAAACAAAAGGGCACATTTATACAATTTTATACTGTAGCCTGTAGAATATTAAAAATTGGCTTCTCACACAGTTCTATCCTGTACTCAACTATGCCAGATTGTTTTACAGGAAATTTGTCTAAATTTTAAGGAGATTTTCTTTTCCCATATTTACCTTTAAAAACTCTATTTTTATAAGTCAGGGTTGGTAAAAGGTTCAAATAGGCTGGGCGTGGTGGTGCACGCCTGTAATCCCAGCACTTTGGGAGGCTGAGACAGGAGAATTGCGAGTTCAAAGCCAGCCTTAGCAACAGCAAGGCACTAAGCAACCCAGTGAGACCCTGTCTCTACATAAAAAGCACAAAATAGGGCTGGGGATGTGGCTCAGTGGTCGAGTGCCCCTGAGTTCAATCCCTGGTACCAAAAAAGAAAAAAAGATTCAAATAGTAAAAGGGGTTTTAGCAAAGCCTTTTTTGTTCTACTCAGATTAACATTAAACAACTATAATTTGCATACACATAATTTGCAGACATATCTTAGTCCTCTAGTGAAGAAATTTTTCTCTTTGATGAACCTCTTTAAAAGTCCGAGCAGAGTATATTGAAACCTGGTTTTAGCATGAAAGGACAGAAAAAGATTTGTTCACCATCAGGCTGCTGTATATAATCATGTCAATATTTCTTGATATGATATAGATCCAATATACAACTAATTATAGCTCTTCTTTCATATTTGGGGCACTGAGTGAAAAGCTTCCTCTATTCTCTAGCAGAGGCTTAGATGAATTATCTCTTCCTGAGACTGCTTTTACTTGCTCTACTGCAGTCTAACAGTGACTTTTTGCCACACCAATAAATTCATAAAAGGACACTTCACATGGCAAGCGACCAAGAAATATCCTAAGGCTTCTTCAGATTTAGCTGGAAGTCCCTGGATTAAATCTTAGTGGATTTTATTTTATTTTTGTTATTGGTTCATTATAATTATCATAATAGTGGGATTCATTGTGATATGAATTTGGCAAATTTTACTCCCTATTTCTCCCCTGTCCCTCTCCTCCTTCTTCCCCCTGATCCCCTTCCTCTACTTGTCTCCCTTCCATTTTTATGAGATCCCTTTTCCCATTTTGGGGGGGGGGTACCAGGGATTGAACTCAGGGGCACTCGACCACTGAGCCACATCCCCAGCCCTATTTTGTGTTTTATGTAGAGACAGGGTCTCACTGAGTTGCTTAGCACCTCGTCGTTGCTGAGGCTGGCTTTGAACTCGCAGTTCTCCTGTCTCAGCCTCCCTAAGTGCTGGGATTACAGGCTTGAGGCACCGCGCCTGGCTCCCATTTTTTATCTCTAGCTTACGCATAGAAAAAAACAGGATCATTGTCTTTCTAGGACTGGTTTATTTTATGTAGCATGAATGTTAGTGTTCTATCTTCATCCTTATATTTATTTTTGTACTCTGCTTTAGTGATGCTCTTATGACATATTTAATTGTTTTCTAAACTTTCTCAGCTTCTTTTACTAGTGTGTAAATGAGTAGATGAAAAAAAAATGTGTTCTATTTTTTAAACTTCCAAAGGCTTAGATCGCGGTTTATGTTAATGACAGAATGTTCTATCCCCATGCATGTTCTTCAATGCATGCTAAACCAAAAACTCTTGTCTGAAAGAGCAGATGATACACAAGCATAAATTTCATACATTTAAGAAGGGAAAACAGAGGATTTGAAGGTCAATAGATATATCTAAGGAGGCCCTTAATTAAAAGATGGCTGATTAAAGACAGATGAGAGGTGACTTCACAGTATCCTGCTGGTGAATAAAAATGTAATGACCAAAATTCAGCATATTTCAGGAATATGAAAATGTTTGCCTTTTGGATGACACACCACTGGAGGCTGGGAGGGAAGTTAGAGGCATGGGAAAGATAATACTATTTTCCTAGCAGAATCTGAGCTGTGCCCCATGTGGTTAGGGGACAAATGTACATCTGATTCATTCTATAAGATAAGGAAGTAAAAGCTACTGGGACAACATAGGCAGCATGGCAGCCAACTCTGAAAATGTTGAGATCAACAAGCCTCCCAAGTGTGTTGGACCACACACTATCTACCAATGTATGAGTTAGCGAGACACAAGATAACACATGACCAGAGTGTACAGACAATGAACAACTACTATTAGAGGCAAGGTCTACTCTGTGCTACCCTTGGGATCCCAACTCTGCCAACAGCTCCCACCATCAGAGTAGTGGTCAGAATCAAAATGTTCTCCTCTTGACATGGAATATGCTTAGAATTGTGCTGAACAAACAATGAAAAAACTTTTTTCTCTTTTCTTGCTGATATTTCCCATAGTGCTCTTGGTCATTCACAGAAGTGGCTATGACCCATGACAGAGGATAAAATTAATGCCCTGGGGAGGTGCCAATCAGAACCTTAAGCAAACACCTGACCTCTCTTCTGTGATCCTTTGTGCATAACATGAAAATAATGCAGGTTATTTGCTATATATCCTTACCCTGTTTTGAGAACTGAACAAGATTCAGGCACAAATAGTGCCAGCACGCAGTGCGTGGCTGAATCCTTGCGAGTTTATTCCCTCCAGTCCATATTCAATCCTTACCTCAGAGTTTTTGACCACAGAGCTCAGATTGTCCTTTTTTACCAGATATTTTGCTGACCATTTTGTGTTTTAGGTAGAGACAGGGTCTCACTGAGTTGCTTAGCGCCTCACTGTTGCTGAGGCTGGCTTCGAACTCACAATTCTCCTGTCTCACTAATTTACCTTCATATATTATAATTTGTTGATATGCCTACTAAGTCTCTTTCAAGCTATAGATTGTTGCTTCTCTATTTTGTTTTTCTTAATTTATTTGTTGAAGAAGTTGGGTCTTTTATTTTCTACAGTCTCTTATAGTCTGGATTTTGCTGACATTCTCCCCATGTCATTTAACATGTCTCTCAGTCTCCTGTTTTTCCTAAAATTGATTGTTAGAGACAGAGCCTTCATTACATTCGAGTTTGCTTCCCCCACTAATTTTAGCAGGAATACTTCCCAGATCATACTATGTACATTCATGTGAATACACATAATTATCTGATTATCTCCTTTTTTATGTTACTAGTCATTGATGGTTATTGCCTAGATTCAATATGTTATTACAGATATGAAGATACTCCACCTATCCTTCATGAGTTAGCTCATATAACTCTCTAAAGAATCTTCCCCTTATTAGCTCTTTGCTAATAGTAGATAGTATGCAGTTAGAAGGGTAATTTGTATACCTTACTTTCATACACCAGTTATTTATTATAAATAATAAATTTATTTTCTGGTACTTTTGATGATGACCACAATATATATTTTACATAATATATATATACATAATTTATATATATACATAATGAATATAATATTTAAGCATAATGTGTTTAAGTCTATTTAATTATTATTCTTGTAAGTGCTCAGATTGTCCCATTTTAGGTTATGAGGCTCTTCAGGTTGGCTCTTAAATCCTTTCTACATGACCTCAGTAGACTTTGATAGCTTCCTATTTTCTGGTACAAAAGGTTGTTCAAGGCTTACTTTATACATTTCCTGAAATAAGCTAATGCAATCTTGATTCCTTTAGTGGAAAATATTTCCTAGGGAATAAAATCATGAGGCTTGGCTGTATGCTACTGGGTTCATCATGATTTCTAGTGCCTTATAGAGGATGGAGTTAAGAAATATGTATTTTTTAAAGAAACTACATCTTGTGAGTTCATACTGATAATTCCCATTGAAATTCAGGACTCCAGGATATGTTCTTTGTGTTATTGATCTTACTTCAGTATATCCTTACCCTGAAGCCACAAATTCTTTTCTTTTCTTTCTTTCTTTTTTTTTTTTGGTACTGGGGATTGAACTCAGGGGCACTCGACCACTGAGCCACATCCCCAGCCCTATTTTGTGTTTTAGGTAGAGACAGGGTCTCACTGAGTTGCTTAGCACCTCACCATTGCTGGGGCTGGCTTTGAACTCGCGATTCTCCTGTCTCAGCCTCCCAAAGTGCTGGGATTATAGGCGTGCGCCACCACGCCCAGCAGAAGCCACAAATTCTGACTCTCAATGACACCAACAAAATAGCTCATTAGGGTAATCCTACACTTTACCATTAAAAATTTCTTTAAAAGAATGTCAACTCTATCTTTAAAAATACTAATTCTAAAAACAGTTTATTAACTTCATGTGGTTCTCCTGATTGTCAGGTTATATCTCACTTGGAATGTACAGAACGAATGCCTAGATTTTAAACTCATTTGAAATTATTGCTCTCTTGCAATGCCACAAATTGAATGCACAATAAAGTTCATTTGATTTATTTTGATTTTCATTGATAAAAATTAACTTATTTAATTAATTTTTTTTTTTGGTACTGGAGATTGAACTCAGGGGCACTCGACCACTGAGCCACATCCCCAGCCCTATTTTGTGTTTTTTTATGTAGAGACAGGGTCTCACTGAGTTGCTTAGTGCCTCGCCATTGCTGAGGCTGGCTTTGAACTCGTGATT